>OZ025301.1:64621307-64905283 GCA_964019185.1 Maratus speculifer | reverse complement strand
CCATGATTTGGTGTAAAATTACCCTGATTGACTGCTACCGTAGGCACATCAAACTGGTTATATCACTAGCACGTAAGAAAAGTGGACACATCTCGCAAAAAGTTTCTTATGTTTAGTTCTAATATTTATTATACTAGAAATCACTTTATTACACTATTAGTCAGGGCCGTAGCTAAGGGGGCGCTATGGGCGGCTCAGCCCCCCTAAAATATTTTGAGCCCCCTTGAAAAAATTCCAAGGTCACTAAATGAATTTCCGTTCCGAAAATTCAAAATGGAAATCCGGTCAAAAAACTAATTTAGTTTTGATACTCTTTCATAGTTTTGTAGAAATACTAAATTGTATCTAAAATAAGTGTTTCAACATTCCGTCATCCTATTTGTACATATGAAGCTAACATAATATTTAATTTTGCACCAGTTATATACTCAGAATTTTTATCATCATATACTTTTTTACCATAAAATGAAGTTATTACAACAATTTAATCTGAAGCATAGTACCTACTATGTGAAGGGCACTAATTTATCTTTCTGCGTCAGAGAACGAGAAAAAAAATGTGAACCTCCCCTACAATCGCTTGACCCCCCCCCTATTGTTCACTTCTAGCTACGGCCTGAAGCGGAGGTAATTTATATCCAGCCCCCCCTCCCCCCCAAACACATCAAGTGTCTCTATTTTTAAGTGTTTTAAGCTTTTATGCATATTTTTGCATCTGTCGAGATGTGTCACTTTTCTTGCGGGCGAACGATATGAAATGTTAAACTGTTAATGAAGTGTTAGTTCCAATATGAGTTAAAACTTTTTTTACTTTTATTTGTTTGAATACAGTAAAACCTCTAAATAACGGACACCTCGGGAACGCAGAAATTGTCCGCTATTCGGAGGTGTCCGCTATTGGGAAAACCTGAAAGATACAAAATCGCTAAGAAATGCTTAATGTTTCATTAATTTACTTTTACATGTCCTAAAACCTCTATTAATATAATTAATCAGAAATTAGAATATATTTAATCAATAAAATTGAAATAAATTTGTACACACTTTTATCCACTCTTTATTATATTCCCGTGAAATAATCTGTTACAAAAGTTTACTTTTCCTTGCGATTACATGTAATTTGTTTTTCTATGTAACGTTATTGGAGATTGCAGAGTTCCGACCGGGAAGGAAAGATTGCACTTTTTGACCTTAAAAGCATAAAAATCTCAAAATATTCTTGGTTGACATTTCAATGCTCTGGGAGATATTCCTCCCAGACAACAACCTGAATTTAGCACTTTCGGGAGGGGGGGATTTTATCAGCTCTTTATCTACATTTTATCTTTCATCACAAAAATTTGTGGACACGTTGTTCCTGATAAATTCAGAGGCTTTTTTGCTTTTTTTTTCATTTTTTTTCTCTTTAAAACATGTACTTTTTTCATCCTTTATCGCTGAATAAAGTGTCCCGCTATTCGGAATGTCCGTTATTCAGAGGTTAAACATACAAAAAATTTAGGTTTTGGGGAGTGGGGATTGGAAAATTGTCCGTTAAATAGAGGTGTCCGCTATTCGGGAATGTCCGTTATGGAGGTTTTACTGTACGTGGGATATTAAGGCCACGACGTTTAATGAGTTTTAGATTATAGTAATATGATAAGCAGAGAACCATTCCAGAATAAAAATATGTACAGTGTCCTTAATTTACTGTCGACGTTCAATTACCCGATAACTTTTGATTTCAAAACATGACAAATAACTGTGTTATACTCAATAAAATCCTGACAGAAGTACAACTCAAAAAGTAAAACAAATCAAATTAACGGGCTGCCCATAAATGAAGTCGAGCTTGGATTGGGGGGGGGGGGGGGAAAGATCGTGAAATTGGGACAGTTTGTGACAAGGGAATGAGAGGGGATAAGAAGAAATGCAACATGATACATTTTGATTAAAATAAAAGCATTAAAAACAGCAGAATAAATTATGAATTTGTATTCACAAAGTTAAGATAAGATTTAAAACCAAATACAGTCGACTCTGTTAATTCGAAATCGGATAATTCGAAATCTTCGCTTATTTCGAACTAAACATGAAGTCCCGAAAATTTTCAATGGCTGAATAACGTTAAAATTTTCGTTAATTCGAACTCATTTTCTCTTGGCATCGTTTAATTCGAATTAACGACAATTCCGATTTTTCATTTTTCTCTTCTTTTTCCCTGATTTCAGATCATTTCAGTAACTTTCTTCCTTTGATTTTGTGAAAATTTTTCCGACCGAATATACATATAATCTCCTGAATTTGATGTCCACTTTTTTAGTGCCTCCTGTGTCCATCAATGATGCTTCAAATTTTCCTTCCATTGAGTTTGTTTCTATTCTTTTAATTAGTTTATGTATTTATACATTCTAATTTAATATTAAGTCATATTCGAATGATAACAGACGAAACAAATAAAAAAAAACACTATAAAATTTATTCCTTTGTAATAGTACCAAATTAAGCATGTTTTCATTTCATACTTTCCATAATTCGAACTTCGGATAATTCGAACATTTCTTGTGGTCCCGACGAGTCGAATTAACGAGAGTCGACTGTATATTAAATTCAATTTCAATTTCTAAAATACTACAGTTTCCAATTTTATTTTCATATTAATATTTTATTATTAGTGTATGTTAATTATGTTTTTGACGTGACAACGTCTTGTAAATTGGTTTGCCGGGAGACACTTCAAGAAACTGCTTTACGTTACGTTACGCTCCGCTCACGATACGCGCTCACTTTTCTCTTAACTTTTTCCGGTCACTTGTGGGACCATTTTCTGAACGTGAATGTGAATTCGCTGCAAGGAAGGGGCGGTGCTTAATAGGAATTTTAGATAGTATCAAACTAAGACGAAATACGTTATGTATTAGTTATTAGTATAAAGTACAAAGAAAATAAGTGTAGTTTATTTCGTAATTCGGTGGTATATTATGGAAAACTAATGATATGTGATTAGTGAAAGCCATTTTACTTTAGTTATATTCTGCTCATTGAAAAATTCTTTAATATGCTGTTTACAAAATTCAACATTTGACATCAATAAACATGAAGTAAAATGTGTTTAACAAACACAGTGTATTGCAAGTTATTGTATGTATATTTGTATATAAATACGTATGTATGTGTAAAGGTAAAAATAAAATTTTGTTAATATCACCGCCCCTTCCTTGCAGCGAATTCACATTCACGTTCAGAAAATGGTCCCACAATGACCGGAAAAAGTTAAGAGAAAAGTGAACCGATAATGACGGTTTTCTGTGTCTAAATATAAACACTTTTCTTCGTAATAGAGAATGGCTGCTGCGCTATAAGGAGTGTATCAACTAAATTGTGATCTTTTCTATGTTATAGAGAGTTTATCGTTATAAAGAATGATGTTATAAAGAGTTTACACTGTATTTGAAAACATTTAAAAATATGAGAAACAATAATTTCTAATTTGTTCAATTTTAGTACAATGGAGCCAGATGTACAAATTCCTTCAACGTCCAGTACACCGATGGAGACTGATGACATCGTGCCACCAACGTCTGCCATACCTTTCGCTGTGCCACACACACCCCATAACGCCAAAGCGCAACGAAAAAGTATGTATAGAAAACGTAAGGCCGCGGAAAGAACTCCTGCAGAGGCAGCAGATTTTGCAAAAGCAGCCGCCGAAAGACAACGTAGATGCAAGCAACGTAGACTCGCCAACTCAGCTCTTGACACCGGCACGCTAGAGTCAGCCACAGTGTCTGCTCCTGTGGTAGTGGAAAGAACAGTTACTGCCCAGACCAGCGCTCAGCGACAACGTGCTTACAGACAGCGTAGAGCTGCTCAAATTGTTTCACAAATAAGTACTCCACCGACTCACACAGCAGTGCAACCGGAACAATCAACCTGGAATATCAAATGGTCGTCGTCAATAAAGAAGTTTAAAACTACATTTCTGGACAACGAATTTGGCCACGCTTGCTCTGTTTGCGACCGATTGTGGTTCAAGAATGACCTTAAAATCATCACTGCTGCACAACTACAGGTCATATCGGATTGGTTCGTTAAGGAAAATAGGCAACTACGCGAGGAGGATTATACGCATATTTGCAACACCTGTAGATTTTCGCTGAACAAACATAAGCTTCCTACCCTTGCAAAAGTGAATGGCTTCTCATATCCAGAAATACCTCCTGGCTTACCGCCACTGGATCCAATTAGTGAACGATTAATCTCACCACGTCTGCCATTCATGCAAGTGCGTCGTCTGCGGCATGACTTCTCTTATGGAATTATTGGTCAAGTGATCAACGTTCCAGTCAACGTAGAAGACATGGTAAAATGCTTGCCCCGGCATTTAGATGAGGACGACGTCATTAATGTCAACATCAAACGGAATCTCGCACACAAAACAAATTACATCAGCGGCTACATGTCCAAAAGGACAATCAAAGAATGGTTGGATGTACTTCAAAATTCAAGTCTATATCGCTTGTACGATATCAAAGTAGATTTGTCAAGGCTGCAAACTGTCGTGCCACCAGAGGAAGATTTGCAGGATGACTCGGCTCATCGAATCGAAACAATCGCCGCCGAGTGTACTCCGGAGTCAGAAATTCTTGCTTCCAGGCAGCATACACTACTGTGGAACGAAGAGGATTGCCTCAACATCGCACCAGGACATCGGGCCATGCCTCTGAACATCATTTATGACCGTCATGCTGAAGAACTATCATTTCCTGCAATATACTACGGCCAGCCTCGTCGCTTCCACATGGGAGTTTCAGTGACACCTTACATGATGGCAACCAGTGAATTACGACGAAGTGACAGACGCGGAGCCACGCCTCAAAAAGTCTTGTACGTTGCTATGAAGATTCTGCGTCTCCGCATGGTGGATGGCATTTACAGCACATTTCGGAATGTGTCAACCACGGAAAACGTAACTCGACGCATGTTGGAGGACCCGGAATTTCTTAAAGAATTTGTTGTTCAAAATCTTGCCTTCATGAAGTCAGTACCCAATTCCGTCCAGTATTGGGCCTCTCGCAAACGAGATCTGTTTGCGATGCTCCGTCAACTAGGTAAACCGACCATATTTCTCACTTTAAGTGCAAACGAAGTACGCTGGTTGATATTACTGAACTTACTCCTCAAATTGAGTAACAAGTATCCTGGAAAAGTTGCTGAAGATCTAAACACGTCAGAGCGGTGCAACTTAGTGAGCGACGATCCAGTTACGTGCTGCATATATTTCCACAAACTCGTCGGTACATTGATGAATATGCTGAAGGCAAAACAATCATATAATCCATTTGGCCAGTACTTTGTTAAAGATTATTTCTTTCGCATTGAGTTCCAGCATCGAGGAAGCCCCCACGCACACATTTTGGTGTGGTTGAATAATGATCCACACGAGGCCGTGTCAGAAAATATGCCAATGACCATCGAGCTCGTGGAGAAGCTGAGTTCTGTCGCCAAAGAAGATATGCCCAACGAGACCATCTACGCCAATCAAATTCACAAGCACACTTTCACCTGCACGAAGCGAGGTGAGACGACTTGCAGATTTGGGATCCCGTACTGGCCAATGCCTGCTACTCGAGTCTTGGTTCCAATGCCTCAGACTGATGGACGCCGGTCAACATTCCAAAAAAAATCCAAGGAGCTACGAACGTGTCTCAGCGAACGTACATACCCTAGCATGGATGACTTTCTGAGGGAACATGGTCTGACATTTGATGCATATCTTGATATAGTACGTTCAACCCTTCGCAGGCCAACTTTGTTGTTTAAACGTAACTTCGATCAACTTATGACAAACACGTTCAACCCTTACCTTGCTGGTCAAATTAATTCCAACATCGATATTCAGTTTATCTTAGATGAATACAGCTGCGCACAGTACGTCGTGGAATACGTGAACAAATCAGCTCGTGGAATGGGTAACTTGAATCGAGAGTTGACTAAAATGATGGAAGAACATCCTGACCGCGATTACACTGGTCAATTAAAAGCATTGAGTGTCAAACTTCTTAATGCAGTTGAAATGTCGGCGCAAGAAGCAGCATGGTATTTGTTACGACAGCCGATGAGCGAAGCAAGCCGTCAAATTGTGTACATACCAACAGTGTGGCCCTCAGAGAGACAACGTTGCCGCAAACGTCGGAAACAATTGGATCGCGAAGGAATCGCAGAGGACAGCACACACGTGTGGATCAAAAACATCATTCAGCGGTATGAAGAAAGACCTCCATCTTTGCAAGATGTATATTTGGCCGAGTTTGCGTCGTGGTATGCTAACTCTCGTGATTTCATTGACAATGAAGACGACTTGAACGTGCATGAAGATGACGATCCTGAACCGGCGACTGGAGAAAGAACGACATCGAGAGGATATCGCAAACGTCTGATCGGTCGAATCATACGATACAGATGCTACGACATAGATGAAACTGTCAATTATCAACGTGAGATGGTACTGCTGTACTTGCCCTTTCGCAACGAAGTCACTGACATTGTTGATTGTAATAAATTTATACAATTATTCAATGACAACAAGGAAACTATCATGGAACGCAGAAAACTTTATGAGAACAATATTGACATCGACAAAGTGATGCAAGAGCTAGAAGCAATGATGATTTTGCAAAATTCAGACACCACAGAACCAACGGAAACAGAGTCAAGAAGAGTGTTTGTAGAACAGCTGTTAGGAGGAGAGGGAGCTGAAAATAACGATGATGTTAATGAAATCGTGCCGCAAAACGGATTGTCAGTTGTAAAAAAACGGAGCAACGTGATGCCAAAACAACAATATTGTGAGCTGCTACGAACTACAAATGCTGAACAACGTGAGGTGGTTCTTGAGGCTATACATCGTTTACATGGCTGCGGAGATGAGCTCCTACAGGCTCTACAAATCTTCTTCACCGGACCAGCAGGATGTGGCAAAACGTATACATTGAAGGCCCTCATGGAAACGTACAATCGTTACACTCAGAACCACAACTCACTCAACAACGCCTACGTTGCTTGTGCAAGCACAGGTAAAGCAGCTGTACCTCTTGGTGGAACAACAGTTCACTCAGCATTTCGCCTAACAACTTCTCGAGTTACAAGACTTCTATCAGCTGAAAACTTGCAAGCCTATAGAAATATGTTCGTTGGCGTGAGAGCAGTTTTCATTGACGAGATCAGCATGTTGAGTGCAGCTATCCTCGGTAAAATCAATTATCGATTGCAACAGATAACCGGCATATACGACCAAGTTTTCGGAGGCCTTCACATCATCTTATGCGGCGATTTCAGACAGCTGCCGCCTGTACGCGCTACTCCGTGTTACAAAGTGCCAATCAACCAACTCGGAGGACCTATACTGTGGCAAAGCATCGACTACTTCCCATTGGTCCGTGTTGTACGACAAACTGACGAGCTGTTTTCGAGAATTCTGACTAAAATTGGAGATGGACTTAAACTAAGTGTCAATAACATCAAACTTATAGAATCCAGACATAAGTCAGAGTCCTGGTGCAAAGAGAACGTACCTGACGCTGTTCGGTTGTTTTACAGTAACTTTGAGGTTGATTCATACAATCGAAAAGCAATTAACAACGCACACAACTGTATTGCCACTGATATCATGCTCGGATATTCCAGAAATTCTGAGAGGGGCCAACAGCAAGGAAAACTTCACAAGATGTCGGTTGCAGAGACAGACGGATTGCCTTACATGCTGCCCTTAGCAGTGGGATACCCTTACATGATAACGTCTAACATCAACGTAGGAGATGGATTGGTAAACGGCGCTATTGGAGTCTTGCGACACATCGAACGTCAGCTAGCCGATCCAGCCGAAGCAGGACCATCGACCAGCACGACGTCACCGCCCACAAAAGATGAAATTATCACTCTTTGGTTCGAGTTTCCAGACAAAAGTACGGATGCCAGTGCAAAACTCAAAAGTCGACCACATGTACTCAGCAAACCAAACACTTTGTCCGTTGATTGGGTGCCGGTGTACAAAAAAGTGGTCAACATCACATTGACAAAAACAGTGAAATGCAAACGCAAACAATTTCCTTGCGTACCTGCTTGTGCCATTACGATTCACAAATCACAAGGTGAGACGTTTGATGTAATCGTGTATAAGTACTCCTCCAACCAACCACAACAATTAGTATATGTAGCCATGAGCCGCGTAACGAGTATCAACGGATTGCATATCATCACGGAGAAGGACTCTCCTTTGATTTTCAAACATGGGCGCGAAGGAAACGACTCACAAACTACACGAGATATTCGCACTGAATATATTCGACTCCAAGGACACACTTTGCAAACCACCACTAAAAAGGCAGTCAAATTCTGTGACGATGCTACCAGTGCTGGACAAACTATCGTGACGAACATCAATTGTCAAAGTTTGAGTGCTCATGCCACAGACATTGAAACAGATACAGTGATTCCAAGATCTGACTATTTAGTACTGACCGAAACGTGGATGCGCGACACTTGTGAACCACATCCAATCAAGAATTATGAGTGCATATCAAGGAAGAATAATCGAACAAACTCAGACACCAACGCAGCAGGTGGAGTAGCGATCTATCGTAGGTTATCATCAATATCAACAGGAAAAGTGATCGATGTTGCGGTCACAGACACTGCTCGAGTTATCAAAACCTGCGGTGACTTGTGCTTGGCTGAAGTTACTTGCTTTACCGCTGATACTACCTTCAAATTTGTGCTCGGTGCTGTTTATATTCATCCAGGATCAAGTGTACAAGACATCGGAATATTGCTACACCAGGCACTTCTTCCATACGTGCATAACAGCCAGTACGTGCCACCGTTCCTGCAAGTTGATCCTAATATGCCGATTCTTCTATGCGGTGACTTCAACCAAAACGTGAAGTCTGATGACAAGTTTCTCAAATTCATTAAAGATACGTTTAATCTTGATTGCGTATCAGATATGTCTAAGTCTACTACGTTAAAAGGAACAACCATTGACTTGACATTTTCTAGGCACATTACAGCAGAAACACTTCCTTTCATTTCATATTTCTCCTATCATCGCCCTATCCTCAACAAAATCACTCACATAGGAACAAGTTAAGTTGTAGTAAACGCTGTTTCATTGTACGCAAATGTATTGCAAGTTATTGTATGTATATTTGTATATAAATACGTATGTATGTGTAAAGGTAAAAATAAAATTTTGTTAATATGAAATTCAGTGCGAGATTCTTTGTATAAATTAATGTTTTAAATATAATTCTTTGTATAAATAAATGTTTTAAGTTGTTACTATTATTTCATCCTTCTTCCTACTATACGAATGAATATTCACATTAAAATTATTTTACAACTCAAAGTCGTTGTCACGTAAAACTTTCGCCCGTATACCGACTTTACAGGCAACCAATTTTTTTTTTGTTGTAAAACTTAATCTTATATCATATAATTATTTTTATTGTTCAAAAATTCCATTAAAATACATAGTTAAAGTTTAAAAATAAAATTTGAAATATGGTCTTTAACGTAGTTCTTTGAAAAATTGATCTGTGGCTCATTTTTGGTTCATTATGAGTCTGGGTTAAATATATTATACCTACAAAATGACTCAAAAGATTTTGACCAATTTTTTTATCCAATCGTTTGCGGGTACGAATAATCTATTGGGCTAGGCCACATGTTCACGAAATTTTAATTAGTGGGTCATTTTGGGTCACCGCTGGTCAAGCTAATATTATGTAAAAAACGGCACAAACGATTTTCATAAAATTTTACATTTTACCGTCTTGGATTACAAAAATATTTTGGGGCTATTTCACCTATTCGAGAAAATTCGATTAATGGGTCATTTTTTGATCACTCTGGGTAAAAACAATTTTATCTAGAAAACGGTTCCAATAATTTTGACTAAAATTTGTATTCTATTGTTTTCGGGCTCAAGAAGATCATTGTGCTAGGTCTTATGTTCAAGAAAATTCGATTAGTGAGTTATTTTGGATCATAATGAGTGAGAATCAAGCTAATTGTATTAAAAAATAAAAGTTCAAAAAGATTTTGACAAAATTTTATATTGTATCGTTTTACTTACCCATCATACGTAGTATAGGGTAAGTCTTGCAATCGTTTTGAAAATCGAAAAAAAAATTTGGACAGATTTACACGTTTTAGATAGTGGAGATTCCGAAAAACATATTTTTAGAAAAAAATTTCTGCCGTCCGTCTGTCTGTCTGTCTGTCTGTCTGTCTGTCTGTAAACGCTCTATCTCCTGAACAAATTGAGATAGAGACTTGAAATTTTGTATGTAGTTAGTATGCAAGAATGGGACGAACCCTATTTATTATCAGCAACCTCGATTATCCGGAACTATTTTTTTCGGACTCTCGAAAAATTCGTTCTGATGAAAGGTATATAAACATTTTCGAATTTTTTTGTTATAAGGAATGGATGTAAAAGGCAATAAAATAACACACATTTTGCATATAGAACGAAGACGATCGGATTATTAGTTGCCGAGATATTTGTAATCATGTTTTCCACATTCTTCGATTTTTCATGACCATGAATTTCATTCAAATTTCAATTCAAAAGTATATTTTAATTGGAAATGAGACGCTTAATCCGACGCAGTTAATTGTTAGTTAATAGAATTATTGTTTTTGGAGTTATAAGGATGTTTCTTTTACGCAGTTCGTTACTACTTGAGTAGTTTGGCGTTTTATATAATTTGTCGAAATTGGTACATCAGCAGTTCTTTAATATATCATTACTATGTATATTAACAATATTTAAATTTTGTTTATGAATTGCAATGCATTGTATAAATAGTTTCCACATGTTTTATTTTCATATACATATCCATGATGGGTAAGTATTACGGTGGCCCCCAACGACTAGTTTTAATTCGAGAAGAACACTGGGTTAGGTTGCTTGCTCAAGAGTAACTGAATGTATAGAGCAGCTTTTGTTAAAGTCTCAAAAACAAAGATTGAAAATTCTGAAAATTATCGTCGGTAGAATAAGTTCAAAATCCATTACCCTCAAAAGGAAGCAAAAAATGGGGGACCGGTATCCAAATGCAGTTACATGTTACACATTACTGCACGTACTGTTATATTATACCATCCAAGTTGAATGACAGCGATTACTCGCAATCAAATTTGTTATTTAGGTAACATTTTGCAATTTTGATTATTTTTTTCAATAATTAAAGACATTATTCGATTACATGTGTTAAATTACTGATATATTTATTTATTTATGTGTAAAGTCTTAGTTTCATTTAGCAATTCATTGATGCCATATTACGTTGAAATAATTAAGGCATTTAAGGGCGGGATTTTTAATAATAAAAAAAAATACCTGATGCAACAACAACATTTTTTAAAAACAAAAATGTCAAATAACAATCACCGTGACATTAATAAATGAAAAACGTATCGGATGTGGCAATCAAATAATTTTCTTCTATCTGATTCATGTTAATATTTAAAAAATCGCTATCACAGAACCAAAATCAAATGGCAATCCATGCCCATCATGGCAATTCGAATGATATGAAATTCCGTGCTTTAGTTCTTGAAATATGATTATCGACGAAATAACGTAAATAATGCAAAATGCAGCATATCAGCACCACGTCTGGGATGATTTACAGGGAACCCTGACTGGGAACAACATATATCAACTTCTAACTGTATCTGAAGTTTGATGAAAATCCGCGCGTTAGTTCTTGAAATAGGGCTACGACAGAAATCGTGAAAAATGCAGCATAGCAGTGCGATGTGTTATACGATTTACACCTAAATATAAACAATAGTAAGTCATATTAAGGAATAACTGATTATGAAGTTTTATGGAAATCCGTGCATTATTTCTAGAAATAGAGTTGAGGAAGTCTAAAAAAAAAAAATGCAGCATAGTAGCGCCATCTACCGACCCATTTACGTCTAAAGGTAGAAAACGTCAATTCATGTGAAGAACTAACTGAATCTGAAGGTCGATGAAAATTCGTGCATCACTTCTTGAGATAGAGCTATTTCGGATTTCGTGATAAATGTTGCATAGCAGTGCCATCTCTTAAGCGATTTACGTCAAAAGGTAGAAACGTCAATGTGAAGGACTGACTGCATCTGAAGTTTGATGAAAATCTGTGCATCAGTTCTTGTGATAGGGCTATTGCGAAAATTGTGACAAATGCTGCATAGCAGCGCCACCTGTTGTGTTGTTTTTCACCAAAAAACTAAAAAGCATAAATTTGTATGAGGGACTAACTGAATATAATTTTTTATTAAATTCTGTCCATTAGATCTCGAGATACAGCGCCCACAAAATTTGTGCCACATGCAGATAGACAGACATTTTGTAAAAACATCTTTTTTGGTATGCCTCACTCCTAAGACGCGTAAATCTGTCAAAAAAGTGAAAATCGAAAAAATTAACGAATCCTATGCTTTCTTCTTGTAAAGACAGACGTACAAATATATAAAAACTAGCAGCCTTAGCCCGCTACGCTGGTCATTTTTATATCATAGTAATTTTTTTTTTATATCGTACTTTAGACTGTCTGTCATCGGTGAAAAATCAGTCATCTAAACGGAAAGTTCAATGTTAGTCACCAATGAATGACGTAGCACTCAACATGTTAACAATTTTAATCACATAAAAATTCATTCAGCGGAACTTTTAAAATAAAACCAAACTTTTGTAATTGGGTTCATCTGATAAAAAACATTTCCTAAGTATTCAATTAAACAACGTAGAATGCTATATTTCATTTGTTACAAAATTTCTGAAAAATTATCCAACTAACAATGTAAAATCCATTAAAATCTATCTTGTAGAACTTAAGTTATAAGAGGCGCAATGAAATTTCACTTTGCGTTTTATATATATTGAGATAATTAAATATAGCTTACATAATCTTGTTAACCTGATTATAGAAATCTCTTTCAAAATTATAGGTTCAATAGATTTTTTTGTGCTGTGATTAATACGAAATCCAGACTTTCTTTTATATATATAGATAAGGATTGAAAATTTCAGGTTTTTGCGCCGAAGACACCGCCAAATCAGGAAAATGCGAAGTATCTCGCGAACTACTGAACTTAAAAGAATTTACTTGGTACCATTCGATTCAGCATGAAAAACTACACTAAAATATGTTATCAGTTGAAAAATAACTACAAAAGCCGATTTTTAAGGAATTTTTTTAAAGTTCGTTCCTTTTTTTAACCCCCTAAAGGGTGGAATTTTCGAAAATCCCTTCTTAGCGGCACACGATGTTATAAGAAGTATTTTTACCCCAATTTTCAAGATTTTAGGTTCGGCAGATTTTTTTGTGTCGTGATTAATACGAAATTCAGACTTTCTTTTATATATAAAAATTAAGGGAAAAACTGGTAGAATGTTCACTGTTGTGGTTTTATAATTTAAATAGAGTCCTTCATATGGTCGGGTAGCATATTTCAGATGTGTATATTGCTGGGACGATTACTGTTTCTAAACCAATAGGAGACCGTCATTATCACGGTCAAGTACACGCCCACACAGTTTGATTGACAGGAACTCGTGGACAATTGATCGTGTGTGTTTATTATTTATTTGTACTCGGATTGTTTGAATTTGTACTCGGTAATTAAAAATTAAAGGTACGAAAGAATTTTTTTTTTTTTTACAAAATGACTGAATTTTATTTACTTCAATTAGAAATTATACTTCCTCTGATCCTGAAATAAATAAATAAATAAATAAATAAAAATTAAAGTAAGAATTTTGCTTATACGGATATTTTCGCAGAATACTTTTTTTCCCATTTGTTTAATATATATATAAATCATTTTGGAACGATATTTAGAATATTAAAAGGGTTTGAAATATTTTTTTTTAAATGTCTTATTTATTAATAAAAGACAGCCTCCAATAATTTAAAAAAAAAATCACCAACGGACTCTCGGCCCGCGATGGACTCGAACCCATATCCTCACGTTTCAAGCTCGACGCTCTAACCATTCAGCCAATCAGCTCACTTTCATCCGCAACAGATTATCGTTATAATTAGCACCGTCAATTGTCCACGAGTTCCTGTCAATCAAACTGTGTGGGCGTATACTTGACCGTGATAATGACGCTCTCCTATTGGTTTAGAAACAGTAATCGTCCCAGCAATATACACATCTGAAATGTGCGGTCGGGTAATTAGATTTTATCAGTGACATGAATTTTTTCGTTGCAAATCGGGCTCCTGTCGGATTGATTTTGTTTGTGTCGGAATCGGAATTGGATTTCATTCTTGTGGCTCCATTGTAAGGCCAGAATACTTTTTTATAGAGGGATTATTTTAACATTAAAAACTATATGTATAATGTTAATTTTTAAACACGAAAAATAAAATTTATATTAGAAATATGATTGTTATCTATTTTCCCTAATTGTATCGAAATATGAATTATTAACCATTTGGAAAAAAGTTCTTGTTCTCAGTAGAGAACTGGTAAATCTGAAGTATATCTGAATCTTTTAAATGATTGAATTCTGCCACTTTTTTATTTTATTCGTTTTCTAATTGGTCCACATTTAATGTCCAGAAATTGAATTCTTCTGCTTTTTATTTTATTCGTTTTCTGATTAGTCCATGTTTAATGTCCAAAAATGGAATACTTCTGTTGCCGCAGCGACAAAAAAGTTATAAAAACTTAAAAAAAAACCTAACAATAATTTGAAAACAAATTGTGATAAAGATTTAAACAAATTTCACTTAAGAAAGAATTTTTTTCTCTACGCAACGGTGTAAAAATTTAAAATGTGCGATGTTAAGAAGTTTAAAAATTTGCAGTTCTGAAAATTGTAAAACTGAAATTTCATTTAAAATTTGTTTAGGATGGGTCTAGGAGTACGTAATATGAGGCATTCAGAAGTCAGTCTGATTAACTCCATCCAATAAAAATGCACATTTTAAACAGGTAAAATTGTATATCTATAAACAACTGTTTTTTTTTGACGTGACAACGTCTTGTAAATTAGTTTGCCGAGAGACACTTCAAGAAACTGCGTTACGTTACATTACGCTCCGCTCACGATACGCGCTCACTTTTCTCTTAACTTTTTCCGGTCACTTGTGGGACCATTTTCTGAACGTGAATGTGAATTCGCTGCAAGGAAGGGGCGGTGCTTAATAGGAATTTTAGATAGTATCAAACTAAGACGAAATACGTTATGTATTAGTTATTAGTATAAAGTACAAAGAAAATAAGTGTAGTTTATTTCGTAATTCGGTGGTATATTATGGAAAACTAATGATATGTGATTAGTGAAAGCCATTTTACTTTAGTTATATTCTGCTCATTGAAAAATTCTTTAATATGCTGTTTACAAAATTCAACATTTGACATCAATAAACATGAAGTAAAATGTGTTTAACAAACACAGTGTATTGCAAGTTATTGTATGTATATTTGTATATAAATACGTATGTATGTGTAAAGGTAAAAATAAAATTTTGTTAATATGAAATTCAGTGCGAGATTCTTTGTATAAATTAATGTTTTAAATATAATTCTTTGTATAAATAAATGTTTTAAATTGTTACTATTATTTCATCCTTCTTCCTACTATACGAATGAATATTCACATTAAAATTATTTTACAACTCAAAGTCGTTGTCACGTAAAACTTTCGCCCGTATACCGACTTTACAGGCAACCAATTTTTTTTTTTGTTGTTGTTTTTGTACATTGGTCTAAGAATATTAATGTTTAATGCGTGGCGTACATAATATATCACTCATTATGATAATCCTAAAAATCATGTTTATTATTATTTTTAATTTAAATGTAGAATGTATTTATAAGTCTTTAAAATTTTAGTCTGAAAATACCATATTCAAAATAGTCGTAATTTGCTAAATTACATTTTTTTTTTCTTTTTTTTTTCTTTTTTTTTTTTTTTTTTTTTTTTTTTCGAATTTCGGTGGATTTTTGGACCGTGTCGTATATAGCCCTATCTATACAGTACTGTTATTCAATGTCTTGCTAGAGAACTTTAATCTAGTAATTGTTAAGGCCATTTCCAAAAATTCCTAGTTACTTACCCATCATACGTACTATAGGGTAAGTCTTGCAATCGTTTTGGAAATCGAAAAAAATTTTTTGACGGATTTACACGTTTCAGATACTGGAGATTCCGAAAAACATATTTTTTTTGAAATTTTTTTGCCGTCCGTCTGTCTGTCCGTCTGTCTGTCTGTCTGTCAGTCTGTCTGTTTGTAAACGCTCTATCTCCCGAACAAATTGAAATAGAGACTTGAAATTTTGTATATATTTAGTATGTAAGAATGGGACGAAGCCTATTTAATATCAGTAACCTCGATTATCCGAAACTATTTTTTTTCGGACTCTGGAAAAATTCGTTCTGATGAAAGGTATATAAAAATTTTCGAATTTTTTTATTTTAAAGAGTGGATGTAAAAGGCAATAAAATAACACAAATTTTGCATAAAAAACGAAGTCGATCGAATTATTAGTTGCCGAGATATGTGTAATCCTGTTTTCCGCATTCTTTGATTTTTCATGACCCTGTATTTCAATCGAATTTCAATTCAAAGATATATTTTAATTGGAAATGAGACGCTTCTTCCGACGCAGTAAATTGTTAGTTAATATGATTATTATTTTTAGATTTATAAGGATGTTTCTTTTACGCAATCCGGTATTACTTGAGTATTTTGGCGTTTTATATTATTTGTCGTATTTCGCTCATCAGCAATTCATTAATAAAGCATGACTATGTATATTAAAACTATTAAAATTTGCGTTAAAATTTTATTTTGGAATTGCAGTGCATTTTATAAATATTTTACACGTTTTATTTCATATTTTATATTATGCATATCCATGATGGGTAAATATTACGGTGGCCCCCAACGACTAGTTTTTGAATATCAATTATAAACCATGGGGACTAACTTTTTTAAGTTTTTAGCTATTGAATTCGATTTAAACCAATTATCTTTCATAATATATAAAAAATATTTCAAAGCTTCAGTTGAAAAAATAACAAGTTGGAAATTAAACGTCAAACATAGCAAATGAGGTGCGTTCTACTATAAGGCAGTTTAAAATATTCAGATCTTGATATAATAGTATACAGTACTTGGGATACAGTAGAGTATTCAAAATCTTTTGTGTATCCCTGTAAATACTATCTGCTTTCTATTATACAGAGAGTAATTTGCAATAAAGCTCAGAAACGTATATCACTTTCAGAAAATGTGAAATAGTTTAAAAAACGCGCCCCAAACAATGTTTCTCCCTATATCATTATGTAATGGTTATTTTTGCGCAGCTCTGTAAATTAATAACAAATGTTCTTTGTACCACAGAATGTATATTTTAGTATTTCATAGCTTATCAATTTTATTAAATTCAAAAGAGTGTAACACCATTCAAATGCTCTTGAAACTATTTTTTTCTATTAACCGTAATTTAACGTAATACTTTTGATAATACCTGTCATTAAACTATACATCCGATTTTCATAAGATTTGAAATGACTCGAAAAAATTATTCAAGAATTATGCATTTTAAATTTCAAACGATCTGGTTGGGTAGTTTTTGCTCTGTTATATGAGGACAGACGGACGGAACGATCAAATATAGGTGCTACTTATTTGCATAATTACTAACGCACCTACACTGTAAAACATTTGTGTAACGTTACTCCTTTAAATTGGTAAAACTAGTCGTTGGAGGCTACCGTAATACTTACCCATCATGGATATGCATAACATAATATATGAAAACATAACATATGTAAACAATTTATAAAATGCATTACAGTTCCAAAACAAAATATAAACGTATATTTAAGTATTTTTAACGCATCATCATGCTCTATTAATGAATTGCTGATGAGCCAGTTTCGATAAATTGTATGAAACGCCAAACTATTCAAGTAGCACTGAATTGCGTAATAGAAACATCCTTATAACTCTAAAAATAATTATCATATTCACTAACGGTTTCTTGCATCGAATTAAGTGTCTCATTTGCAATTAAAAGACATCTTTGAGTTGAAATTTGAATGAAATACAGGGTCATGAAAAATCAAAGAATGTGAAAAACAGGATTAGAAATATCTCGACAACTAATTATCCGATCAACTTCGATTTTTATGCAGAATTTGTGTTAATTTATTGCCTTTTACGTCCACTCCTTAAAATAAAAGAATTCGAAAATTTTTATGTACCTTTCATCAGAACGAATTTTTCGAGAGTCCGAAAAAAGTAGTTCCGGATAATCGAGGTTACTCATATTAAATAGGCTTCGTCCCATTCTTACATACTAAGCACATACAAAATTTCAGATCTTTATCTCAATTTGTTCGGGAGATAGAGCGGTTACAGACAGACAGACACACAGACGGACGGACGGGAACATTTTTTTTTTCTAAAAATATGTTTTTCGGAATCTCCAGTGTCTGAAACGTGTAAATTCGTCAATTTTCTTTTTCGATTTTCAAAACGATTGCAAGATTTACCCTATACTACGTATGATGGGTAAGTAAAAATGGTGGCAATTGCTGCCTCCAATTTTATGGAGTAATTTTTTTCACATATGCAATGGTGTAATTTAAACATATATTACTGGTGTAGCATTACAATGTTACAACGGTTTTAACGGTTAAAATACTCCGTAAAATTGGAGACAGCAATGCTGCCACCAATTTTACGGAGTAACGTTTCCACAAATGTTTTACAGTGTAATAAAAGATTCTTTTATGATGGTATCAAATAGAATACAGTCGGCTCTCGTTAATTCGAAATCGGAAAATCGAATCCTCGCTTAATTCGAACTAAACTTGAAGTCTCAAAATTTCCAAAAACAGAATAATGTTAAAAATTTTCATTTATTCGAATTCATTTTCTCTTGACATCGTTTAATTCGAATTAATGAGATTTCCGATTCTCTATTTTTCCTTACTTTTTCGCGAACTTTAGATCCTTGAAAAAACTTTATTTCTTTCATTTTGTTAGAATTTAACTAAACTAGTATACTTATAATCGTATGCATTTGATATCCCCTTACTTAGTGCCCCGTCTGACACCTCTTCTTCGATTGTGCTCGTTCCTAATCACTTTTCCTAATCTCATTTATATGATTTAATTTAACATTAAGTTAAAATATTTTAATAATAACAGTCGAAATAAATTTAAAAAGCACAATAACATTAATTCCTTTGTAATAATACCCCTTTAAACATGTTTTTTAACCGACTTCAAGGAGGAGGTTATGATTTCGACCTGTATGTATTTGTTGTTCACTCATAACTTCTGTAAATATGAAACGATTTTAATAATTCTTTTTTTGTTTGAAAGTGTAAGATGCCCACATGGTCCCATTTCAATTTTACCAAATACTTGCGATTTGAACTTTTTAAAAATAAAAACATGAATATTCCAACTCTTTTTGAAGCTGTCATCCAATTAGAAGCGTTCATTTTTCAGGTAATCGCAGGCTTTCATGTCGAGCACAGAAGTCAGATATGTGTGTACAATAAACAAATAAAATTTCAGGCTATAACTCTTACACCGATACTAGATCTTTTAATTTCATTAAATTCTGGTGACTAGAAAGTTTTTAAAATAACAAAATGTGGATTTGATAAACAAAAAATAATGATTTGTCGCATATCATCTTTTATTTTTGCAACGTTATCGAGTCATAACCATATTAAAACTATGTATTCATATGCGTTAGTGCCAAGTTGTCGCCAAGCTTGGTATTTTTTTTGAAGTCGGTTAGTATTTTTTAAAAAAAAGCATATTTTATCTTCTTATGTTGACTATAATTCAAACTCTGGATAATTCGAACATTTCTTGTGGTTCCAACAAGTTCGAATAACGAGAGTCAACATCTTCATTTTTAAATCAATAATTAGGAATAACAATGGCCTCTATCTTGAAACTCTCTCCTGAGATATGAGTTAGACCTTGGACTGAAACTGTTCCTCTTACATTAGATACTTTATCACTTTACAGGTGATTATCTTTTTTAATCTCGAAAAAATAAAGGCAGAAAGAAGTTGCATACGTTTGTGGAATTTGTAAATAAACGTTAATTTTTTATTGTCTGCCGGTATTTTTTATTATATCTTTCAGAGTATAGTATTGTTACATAATAGTAAGATTAAAAGGAATATCTATCCTATTATTTTAATGAGAGCATCACATTTATGTTTTTGAATTTACATTATGTTTAAAAACTAGTCGTTGGGGGCCACCTTAATACTTACCCATCATGGATATGTATATGAAAATAAAACATGTGAAAACTATTTATAAAATGCATTGCAATTCATAAACAAAATTTAAATATTGTTAATATGCATAGTAATGCTATATTAAAGAACTGCTGATGTACCAATTTCGACAAATTATATAAAACGCCAAACTACTCAAGTAGTACCGAACTGCGTAAAAGAAACATCCTTAAAACTCCAAAAATAATAATTCTATTAACTAGCAATTAACTGTGTCGGATTAAGCGTCTCATTTCCAATTAAAATATACCTCTGAATTGAAATTTGAATGAAATACAGGGTCATGAAAAATTGAAGAATGTGGAAAACAGGATTACACATATCTCGGCAACTAATAATCCGATCGACTTCGTTCTATATGCAAAATGTGTGTTATTTTATTGCCTTTTACGTCCATTCCTTAGAACAAAAAAATTCGAAAATTTTTACATACCTTTCATCAGAACGAATTTTTCGAGGGTCCGAAAAAAATAGTTCCGGTTAATCGAGGTTGCTGATATTAAATAGGCTTCGTCCCATTCTTACATACTAACTACATACAAAATTTCAAGTCTCTATCTCAATTTGTTCGGGAGATAGAGCGTTTACAGACAGACAGACTGACAGACAGACAGACAGACGGACGGCAAATTTTTTTTTCTAAAAATATGTTTTTCGAAATCTCCAGTGTCTGAAACGTGTAAATCCGTCAAAATTTTTTTTTCGATTTTCAAAACGATTGCAAGACTTACCCTATACTACGTATGATGGGTAAGTAATATACCTTTTTTTCCTTAGTACAGAACAAAACTATTTTATATAGCTTTAGCAATTTGTTAAGTTACTTTAAGATGGATTTAATAACTTCAAAATATGGAAGAGTTGAAATTGGAAAACAGAAAGTAAATTTTTATAATTTAGTGTATGAACATGGGGGCCCCCTTAAGATCTGGGGCCCATGAGTAAAAACACACAGATTGGTGGAAAATGTAACAAAATGTTACAAATTGTTAAATCTAAAAAAATTGCAGTGGCATAACCAGGATGGGTGGCCAAGTGCTTTTAATGCTGATAATTTTTAACTATTTGGAAAATAATTGTTGTTTTCGGTAGAGAACTGGGAAATCTGAAGTATATCTGAATCTTTTTACTGGATGAACTCCACAGCTTATTTCATTTTATTCGTTTTCTGACTGGCCCATGTTTAATGTTTAAAAATGGAATATTTCAGTTGCCACGATGACGAAAAAGTAATAAAAACTTAAAAAAATTTAATAATTTGAAATCACATTGTGATAAAAATTTCAAACAAATTTCATTTAAAAGAGCATTTTTTTCTCTACGCAAAGGTGTTAAAATCTGCGATTTTTAGAAGTTTAAGAATTTGCCGTTCCGAAAATTGTAAAAATAAAATTTCATTTAAAATTTGCTTATGATGGGTCCAGGAATATCAATGTTTAATCCATGTCGTACGTAATATGAGGTGTTCAGAAGTCAGTCTTATGAAGTCCATCCAACGAAAACGTACATTTTAAACAGTTAAAGTTTTACATTTGTTAACTTCTGTTTTTTATCATTGGTCTGGGATTATTAATGTTTAATGCATGGCGTACGTAATATATGACTCGTTGTGATAATTCTAAAAATGATGTTTATTATTAATACCAATTAATATTAATTATATATAGAACTTTTTATAAGTCTCCAAAATTTTAGTTTTTGAAAATATCATTTTCCAAATAGTTGTTGTAATTTGTTGAATTGCATTTTTCTTTCTTTTTTTTTAAAGTTCTGTTTGACTTATCTAACCAGATTAATATTTTGCTATGAATCAAAGAGAAGAAAACCTTACAATATTACTAGTTTTGTGCTGACAACCTGATTACGCCACTCAGTTGATTTATTTAATGTTCTGAAATTGAAACTAATGTAATATAAGAAATATATATAACCAAAATCGAAAAAGTAGCCCGGTTGTAGATCATCTTCAGCTATCCTATGAAAGAAAAACTAGTCGTTGGGGGCCACCGTAATATTTACCCATCATGGATATGTATATGAAAATAAAACATGTGAAAACTATTTATACAATGCATTGCGATTCATAAACAAAATTTAAATATTGTTAATATGCATAGTAATGCTATATTAAAGAACTGCTGATGTACCAATTTCGACAAATTATATAAAACGCCAAAAGTAAAGTCTCAAGTAGTACCGAACTGCGTAAAAGAAACATCCTTATAACTCCAAAAATAACAATTCTATTAACTAACAATTAACTCCGTCGGATTAAGCGTCTCATTTCCAATTAAAATATACCTCTAAATTGAAATTTGAATAAAATACAGGGTCTTGAAAAATCGAAGAATGTGGAAAACAGGATTACAAATATCTCGGCAACTAATAATCCGATCGCCTTCGTTCTATATGCAAAATGTGTGTTATTTTATTGCCTTTTACGTCCATTCCTTAGAACAAAAAAATTCGAAAATTTTTATATACCTTTCATCAGAACGAATTTTTCGAGAGTCCGAAAAAAATAGTTCCGGATAGTCGAGGTTGCTGATATTAAATAGGGTTCGTCCCATTCTTACATACTAACGACATACAAAATTTCAAGTCTCTATCTCAATTTGTTCGGGAGATAGAGCGTTTACAGACAGACAGACAGACAGACAGACGGACGGCAAAATTTTTTTTCTAAAAATATGTTTTTCGGAATTTCCACTATCTAAAACGTGTAAATCCGTCAAAAAAAATTTTCGATTTTCAAAACGATTGCAAGACTTACCCTATATACTATGTATGATGGGTAAGTAAAAAGAATTAGGAACTTAAAATCGGTTCATATTTAGGGAAGTTATGAGTGAACAACAAATAGATACAGGTCGAAATCATAACCTCCTCCTTGAAGTCGGTTAAAAACTAGCCCGGTTGTAGATCATCTTCAGCTATTCTATGAAAGAAGAAAAAAAAAAACGTGTACAAATATTAAAATTTGAGGGAAATATTTGAAAAGAACGCCCCCATAGATTTGCCATTATCATTCAGGCTTTTCTTTAGATAATATAATTTATTCAAATGCATGATTTCGTAGCGTGTTCAAAACGAAATCATGTACAGTCGACTCTCGTTAATTCGAACTCGTCGGGACCACAAGAAATGTTCGAATTATCCAGAGTTGGAATTATGGAATGTATGAGATGTAAACATGCTTAATATTTATGTCTTATTACAAAGGAATTAATGTTACAGTGTTTTTTAAATTTATTTCGTCTGTAATCATTAGAATATGACTTAATATTAAATTAGAATGCATAAATATATAAAATAATTGAAAGATTATAAACAAGCACGATGGAAGAAAGATTTAAAGCATCACTGATGGACAGACGGGGCACTAAGAAAGTGGATATCAAATGCATGGGATTATATGTATACTCGTTCGGAACAATTTTCATAAAAGTCAAAGAAAGAAAGTTATTCAAAGGATTTGAAATCGGTGAGAAAGAAAAGAAAAATGAAAAATAGGAATTCTCGTTAGTTCGTATTAAACGAAGTCGAGAGAAAATGATTTCGAATTAATGAAAATTTTAACGTTATTCTGCCATTAAAAATTTCGGGACTTCATGATTAGTTCGAATTAAGTGAAGATTCGAATTATCCCATTTCGAATTAACGAGATTCGACTGTATTTGTATAAATAAACAAAATTATTCTCTTGAGGAAGAGCCAGATTAAGGTTTGAAAGTACTAAGATGTTTTAAATAAAATTATCTAGTATTAAGATCTCTATTTGATTGTTTTAATCGTCTTTAAGTAAAATTGAACGTTTTAAAGTTCATATTCTACATAGGAATGTTATAAATTTTTATTGATTATTATCGATTTTATTGATTTTTTGACAGTTTTGGGTGATCTTACTAATCATCGATATGCTACATTCTTCTGTTATTGGTGTTTATATCGATTTTGTCGAAAAGACAAAATTCATAATTCATTGACTCTTTTTTCCTAAAAATATAAAAATTTCATAACATTTTTATCAAATCTATTAGATTTCTAAATCACAAAATTTTAAGAGTTTCACCTTTTATATGAACATTTTTTTCTTTTTCTCTTTTTGTAAATGCATTATAAGAGAATACGTTGAAATTTATACGCATAAAAATTTTGTTTGCAATGATAATTTTCCTTTTATTATTCTTAAATTATTGTTAAAGTTTATGAATAAATTCCTCGTGAAAGCTTGAATAGGATGAATCAAGTTAGAAATTAATTTTAAATCATGGTCTATTTTTAATTATTAGTACTTTTTTTTTTTTTTTTTTCTTTTTACAATAGAGTGCGTGGTTTTTGTTTACATCTCATTGTCACATGCTGTTTGTATTGATTGTGAAACAATTTTTATTTTTATTACTTACCTATCATACGTATGGGGTAAGTCTTGCAACCGTTTTGAAAATTGAAATTTTTTTTGACAGATTTACACGTTTCGGACCCTGAAGATTCCGAAAAACATATTTTTAGAAAAAAATTTTGCCGTCCGTCCGTCCGTCTGTGTGTCTGTCTGTAACCTCCCTATCTCCCGAATAAATTGAGATAAAGATCTGAAATTTTGTATGTGCTTAGTATGTAAGAATGGGACGAAGCGTACTTGATATCAGTAACCTCGATTATCCGGAACTACTTTTTTCGGACTCTCGAAAAATTCGTTCTGATGAAAGGTACATAAAAATTTTCGAATTCTTTTATTTTAAGGGATGGGCGTAAAAGGCAATAAAATAACAAAAATTTTGCATAAAAAAGAAGTCAATCGGATTATTAGTTGTTGACATATTTCAAATCTTATTTTCCACATTCTTTGATTTTTCATGACCCTGTATTTCATTCAAATTTCAATTCAAACATATCTTTTAATTGGAAATGAGATACTTAATTCGATGCAAGAAACCGTTAGTGAATATGATTATTATTTCTGGAGTTATAAGGATGTTTCTTTTACGCAATTCAGTGCTACTTGAATAGTTTGGTATTTCATGTAATTTATCGAAATTGGTTCATCAGAAATTCATTAATAGAACATGATTATGTGTTAAAGATACTTAAATATACGTTTATATTTTGTTTTGGAATTGTAATGCATTTTATAAATTGTTTACATATGTTATGCTTTCATATATTGTGCTATGCATATCCATGATGGGTAGTATTACGGTGGCCTCTAACGACTAGTTTTTATTTTTATTATGATTATGGGTCTTATTAGAATAAGACCGAAACATTTCAATAATATTTCATTTTAATTTTTGTTACACCTCTCTCAAATAAGATACAATTGTTCATTTAAATATAAAAATGCAATTTAACATTAAAAACTCTAATCTTTAAGTGTTTATAATTCAAAAACTTATCATCCGAATGACTTGAATGACTCATTTATTTATAGGAATAGTTTAAGCCAAAAGTTTAAAATACAATGTCAAAATTGGGTGTTGATATTGAAAAAACATAGTTTGATCCGGTTTTGATTTGTAGATGGTGCCCTAAAAAAAATTTATATACATCATTTAAAAATAGAATTTATTCTCTATTCGTTTAGTACCAGTAAATTTCTTCTATTATAGTTAGTTGTAGAATTCGTAGGGGTGTTTATTTATTTATTGCATAATTGTAAAGTGTAAAACGTATTTTTAGAAGCCAATATTATTGCATTATTTGAACAAATCTGTAATATTGGATAAAAATAATATCAGATGTATTAAATATATTAGGTTTTATTTATTTGTTGAAATGTAAAACCGATGTTTACTGTTAATTTCTTATTACTTTTTTCTATCTTTAGGAGAAGAAAGTATTAGATATTCGTGAAAATTTTCGAATTCGAATTCCGGTTTTCGACAGATTTACACGTTTTAAGGGTCTGAGGTACCGAAAAACATGTTTTCACAAAATTCCTGTCTGCTAGTCTGTGTGTATGTGGGCGTTCTACCTTAAGAGCTAAAGCTTGGAATGTAATGAAAAATTCTATTTAGATGGTCCTTGATATAAATTGGAGTTGATTAGTTTCTGGTGTAAATCCTTCAGCAGATGGCGCTGCTATGCCGCCTTTTGTATGATTTCCGCTATAGCTCTATATCCAGAATTGATGCACGGAATTTCATGAGATTCAGATTCAGTTAGTCATTGACATTAAGTGACGTTTTTTACGTTTTGGTATAAATCGCTCAAAAGGTGGTCAACTATGCAGCATTTTTAAATATTTCTTCAGCATCTCTATCTGGAGAATGAAATGCACGGACATCAAACTTCAGATTCGATTAGTGCTTGACATAAATTAATTCTGTTTAGATTTTGTTGTAATTAACTCAACAAATGGTGCTGCTATACAGCATTTGTTACAATTTCTGCAACAGCTCTATCTCAAGAACTAATGCGCGGAATTTCCAACAAACTTCAGATTCAGTTAATCCTTAGCATGGATTGATTTTGTTTACGCTTTGCTATCAATCGTCCTACAGGTGGCGCTGCTGTTAGGAATTTTGTAGGATTTACACGATTTTAGCGATAGTCATACTTCAAGACCTAATACTTTAGAATCCTCAGTATTGGCGTAGATTGCCGTTTTATTTTACCATTGTGATAGCAAATTTCTAAATTTTCACATGTATGAGATAGAAGAAAGTTTTGGGATTGTTACATCCGATTAATTTTATAAGAAATCATTTCACTTATAAATTAACATTAACGCTCAGCGCCCAGGGCCGTAGCTAGAAGTGAATGATAGGGGGGGGGGGGTCAAGAAAATGTAGGGGAGGAGGCTTATATTTTCTCTCTTTCTCTGTCTTTGTAACACAGAAAGATAAATTAATGCATATTCACGCTGTAGCTACTATGTTTCTTGTTAAACTGCTGTAATAACTTCATTTGGTTACCCCGTCGACCAAAAAACTATCGCCGAATTATAAGATTAAATGCCAATAATGTATGTTCCTTTCACATCATGTTGTTGAATGGATCACATGATGTGACATGTCACAGAATGTTATTGAATGGATCAAATTCAATAACATTCAGTATGATACAAGTGGTTTAAAACGTCATTAAGTGATTTTTATTAGGACTTGTTATTTGTATTTTTATTAATATTCTACTAATTATTAGTTTTTTCTTTATTTAAAATAAAAAATTATGTCAATATGTATAATTTGGCTATTAGTTTGGCGATTTGTATAATTTGGCGAAATTGGTCGACGGGATAATAAAGTAGTACCTTTCATTTTATGCAAAGAAAAGAATATGATGATGAAAAATTCGAGTGTATAGCTACTATAATATTAAACATCATGTTAGCTTCCTATGTGCAAATAGTATTAGAAACTGTTGAAGCACTTACTTTAGTTACAATTTAGTATTTTTGCAAAATTGTGAAAAATACTCAAAACTAAATCAGATTTTTGAACAGAATTTCATTTATATTTTCGGAACATAAATTCATTTAGTGACCTTGGAATTTTTTTCAGGGGAAGCTCAAAAATTTTTAGGAGGGTCTGAGCCACCCTTAGCACCTTTTTATCTATGGCCCTGTCAGCGCCCAGACATTTGAATGTTATTTTTGTTTGTGAATTTTAAGTAATTTCTCAACTGTTTTTTTTTCTTTTTGGATACGTATTTAATATTAAATGAATAAAGCATAAAAATAACGATTAATCATTTTTTCTCATCAAAAAAAGATGTCTCTGAACAGGTAAAAAAATATCAATTATTTTTTTCTTTCTAATTTTAAATAAAAGTACTTTTTAATGAATGAGAAAAACAATGCGAGGAACACCGTAAGTTCATTCATGCATCGCCTAACTGAAAGAAACAATATACAAAAATATATTTTGAAGAATGAGCCTTAATTGATAACTTTATCCTAGCAGATCTTTAT
The DNA here is from genome assembly GCA_964019185.1 of Maratus speculifer. Classification (NCBI taxonomy): domain Eukaryota; kingdom Metazoa; phylum Arthropoda; class Arachnida; order Araneae; family Salticidae; genus Maratus; species Maratus speculifer. The sequence continues at coordinate 64,877,027 of OZ025301.1, read as the reverse complement.
TATATTTTACTACTTACATATACGATCAAAGTTTAATTTTAATAATTTCTACAACTGAGTTAAATAGATATGGTATTTTGTTAACTTTAGGTTAAATATCATTTGTTTAAGAGTTAAACTTACCAATATAAGGTGCGTTTTTCATTGTGACTAATTTTTGTAGGTGTATTGTAAATCATGGAAACAGTTCCTCCTTAAATATTTTCTATTGCTGAAATACGACGGGTTCTACCCTGTTCATATAAAATAAATAAAGCATAAAAATAATTAAATCATTTTTTTTTCACACCTAAAAACGTCGTCCCTGAGATTAAAAAAATCAATTATAGTTTTCTTTCAAATTTCAAATAAAAGCACTTTTTAATGAATGAAAATAACATTGCGAGGAACACTGTAAGTTCATTCACGCATCGCCTAACTGAAAAAAACATTAGTGAATAATGCGTGATGATATTACAACTGTCCTAATGTTGCGCAATTTCTTTGTTGCATAGGTGGTAATCAGCTGCAGCAAAAAAGGAAAAAAAAAAAAATCAGGAAAAAAATAAAGAGAGATGATTTAAAATATTTTCCTTTCCAAGGTTATCCTATAATTTGAAAAGATATCACATGCTTTGCGAATGAAATGGGTCAAATTCAGAGGTTTTTCAGCAAAAAAATTAACATTATTGTGGATACATGAAAGCAATTTTTATTAACTCTTTATGTTCGAAATTACGAATTATTAAGAATTTCATCTTCTAAAGACTTTTTGGTGAATTTTTGAAACCACAAAGGATTTACACAATCATTTATTGAATTATAGAGAAACTTCGACGGTTAAAATTAATTATATTTGAATTTATAGGAGATTTGTGCCATTTTTATAAACCCGTTATGTTTAAAATTGCGAATTATTGAAAATTTCATCTTCTAAAGAATTTTTGATGGATTTTTGAAACTACACAAGATTTACACAATCATTTAGTAAATTTTAGAAAAACTTCGATGATTAAAATTAATCATATTTGAATTTATAGGATATTTGTGCCATTTTTATTAACTTTTTATGTTCAAAAGTACGAATTCTTTAAAATTTCATCTCCTTAATCCTTTTTTCTGAATTTCTGAAACGACACTAGAAGATCCACGCAATCACTTAGGGTCAATCCAAGTCAAGTGGTCCAGCACTGGTCGCTCGACTATTTTTAAAAAATCTGAATTTTTTTGTACAACAACCCTTTTGTATAACATGATGGAAGTTCAAAATGACCGTTATTTCAATTTTACTATTTTTTGTTTGTGCATGGCGGCCACCTTTGTTTCATTGTGTGCAGCGATTTTCTCAAATACTAGGATACACAAAAATGTAAATATCTCGTCTTTTATTTTCCCGATTGAAATGGGGTTTGCAGCATTTTGTTCAGAATAAAATAGACTAAATATACAGTGGTAGAAAATTTTTGAAAAATAAATTTTTACAGGTGGAATTTTAGCACAAAATTTAAGATTTTTTCCAAAATCTATCCGTTTGCAAGAGGAAATTTTTCATGCAAGGGAAACTCAACCTTACACAATTTTTTCTACAAATAGGTCAAAAGTGCGTGTACTCATACACCAAGTCCCAGATCTGGTAGTTGATTTCTCTTTGAAAAAAAAAAAAAAAAAAAAAAAAAAATTCCGAAATTCGTCGAAAATTTCAAAAATCGCATTTTTTAGCTTTGATATCTCTGGTGGAGCACGAGATATAAATCTGAAATTCTGGCCTTTGATAGTATTGTGTAGTAGTGTTATGTACAAAAAATTTCAAGAAGGAGATTTGACTACAAGCTGAGATATGACATGGACAATATGTGAAAACAATACTTCTAAACTATTGTAACCTGCTATGCGTTTGTTCATACTTACAAAATATTAAACTAATGGTTGATGATGCAGAGTTACAAAGATCATCTTCAAATTCTGTTTAAATCGTGATTTAAACCTTTCAGAATGTATGCTAAGTCAAAACACTATTTGTCCAGATGAACAAACCTACTAGAAATGCTATTGCAACAATTTTACTCGGAACACATTTCAGGAAAAGTAAATTACAGACAATGGGTTGCAACTGATCGAGTTGACGTGGTTTCAATTATTAAACCTAGAGAATTTCATTCAAGTTAACAAGGGATGACAAGGCATGGGTGGCTTCAAATAAAATTTTGAGAAAGAATAGCTTAATGGGCTGACAACAGTAACTGGTCGAACTCATAACATTTCTCGTAAATAGTGTTAAGCTCTTTGTTGAGCATATATAGTATCTTTGTAAATTAAATGTTTATTATTTAACTGTTTTCAACAAACGATATTTTCTATGTAAATATTGTTATAAAAGAGACTAATCTCATTTCTCCTAATGTACTCGTAATAGTATTTCTTAACATTTTTTTTTAACACCGTATCTCAGCTTATAGTCAAATCTCCTTCTTGAAATTTTTTGTGCATAACACTACCATACAATACTATGAAAAGCCAAAATTCCAAATTTTTATCTCGCGCCACACAAGAGTTATCAAACTTCAATGTGAGGAAATAGCTGCACACGATGAAACAAAGATGGCCACCATGCTCAAACGAATAATATTAAAATTAAAATAAGAGTCTTTTTGAACTTTTAAACTTTGTCTTTTTTAAAAACGGTCAATCAAACAAAATATTTTCGGGGCCATCGAAATGAACGAATAGCATTTCCAGTATGTTTTGTTCATCTGGACAAATAGTGCATTGGCTTAGCATACAATCTGAATTATTTAAATCATAATTTAAACAGAATTTGAAGATGATCTTTGTAACTTTGCATCATCAACCATTAGTTTAATATTTTGTAGGTATGAACAAACACATAGCAGGTTACAATAGTTTTGAAGATTGTTTTTACATATTGACCATGCCATATCTCAGCTTGTAGTCAAATCTCCTTCTTGAATTTTTTTGTACATAACACTACTACACAATACTATCAAAGGCCAGAATTTCAGATTTTTATCTCGTGCTCCACCAGAGATATCAAAGCCTAAAAAGTGCGATTTCTGAAATTTTCGACGAATTTCAGAATTTTTTTCGCAAAGAGAAATCAGCTCCCAGATCTGGTACTTGGTGTATGAGTACACGCACTTTTGACCTATTTGTAGAAAAAAATATGTAAGATTGACAGACTTGTTGAACAATTACATAGTAGGTTACAATAGTTTGGCAATATTGTTTTCACATTTTGTCCATATCATATCTCAGCTTGTAGTCAAATCTCCTTCTTGAAATTTTTTATACATAATACTACTACACAAGACTATCAAAGGCCAGAATTTCAGATTTTTATCTCGTGCCCCACCAGAGATATCAAAGCCTAAAAAGTGCGATTTTTGAAATTTTTGACGAATTTTGGAATTTTTTTCGCAAAGAGAAGTCAACTCCCAGATCTGGGACTTGGTGTGTGAGAACACGCACTTTTGACCTATTTGTAGAAAAAATTGTGTAAGGTTGACAGCTTTCCTTACATGAAAAATTTCCTCTTGCAAACTGATAGATTTTGGAAAAAATCTTAAATTTTGTACTAAAGTTTCACCTGTAAAAATTTATTTTTCAAAATTATTCTACGACCGTACATTTAGCCTATTTTATTCTGAATAAAGTGCTGCAAACCCCATTTCAATTGGGAAAATAAAAGACGAGATATTTACAATTTTGTGTATACTAGTATCTGAGAAAATCGCTGCACACAATGAAAAAAAGATGGCCGCCATGCACAAACAAAAAATAGTAAAATTAAAATAACGGTCATTTTGAGCTTCCGTCATGTTAGAGTTGTTGTACAAAAAATTTCAGATTTTTTAAAAATGGTCGAGCGACCAAAAAAATATTATCTGAACCACTTGAAATGGATTGACCCCTTAGTAAATTTTATAGAAATGTTGACAGTTGAAATTAATTAATTGTATTTGAAATTATAGGGAATTTGTGCAATTTTTATTAACCCTTTATGTTCCAAAGTACGAGTTCTTGAAAATTTCATTTTCTTAAGCCTTTTTCGTGAATTTTTGAAACTGCACAAGAAGATTCACACAATCATTTAGTAAATTTTAGAAAAACTTTGACGATTAAAATAAATTATTTATATTTGAATTTATAAGAGATTTATGTAATTTTTATTAAACTTTTATGTTAAAAAATACGAATTTTTGAAAATTTCATCTTCTTAAGCCTTTTTCGTGAATTTTTGAAGAATCAAATAATCAATAATAAGAATAATTAATAATTAAGAAGATCGACGCAATCATTTAGTAAATTTTTGAGAAATTTTAACAATTAAAATTAATTAATTATATTTGAATCTAAAGAGAATTTGTGAAATTTTTATTAACCCTTTATGTTCAAATTTAAGAATTTTTGAAAATTTCATCTTCCTAAGACTTTTTTTGTGAATTTTTGAAATTACACAAGATTTACACAATCGTTTAGTAAATTTTAGAGAAATTTTGACGATTAAAATTAATTAATTATATTTGAATTTATAGGAGATTTGTGTAATTTTTATTAACCTTTTATGTTCGAAAGTACGAATTTTTCAAAATTTCATCTTCTTAAGCCTTTTTCGTGAATTTTTTAAGAATCAATATAAGAATAAACAACAATAAGAATAACCAATACAAGACAATCTACGCAATCATTTATTAAATTTAAGAGAAATTTTGACGATTAAAATTAATCAATTATATTTGAATTTATAGGGAATTTGTGCAATTTTTATTAACCCTTTATGTTAAAAAAAAAAGTATGCATTCTTGAAAATTTCATTTCTTAAGCCTTTTTCGTGAATATTTGAAACTACACAAGATTTACACAATCATTTAGTAAATTTTAGAGAAATTTTGACAATTAAAATTAATTAATTATATTTGAATTTACAGGAAATTTCTGCAACATTTACAATTTTCCTCAAATCTTTTATTTAAAAGCATTGTTAAAAATATTTTCTAGAATTAGGTAATGCATAAATATAATGTTCTTACAATAGAGATATAGAAATACAGTCGAGTTTCTATATAACGAAAACCACTGTTTCATTAAAAAATTTCGTTATATAAGGAAATTAGTTAAATAGAGAGTGACGTAAAGATTCCTCTTTTATGTGTAAATTTCGAAACAAAAATACTTTTGAGCTGTTTATTAACAATTTGAAATTTTTAACTATAAATATTGGCCTAAATATATTTTATTTCTTAATTATTTAAACAGTTTAAAAATACTGAGAACTGACTTTTATTTGAAAGCATAATGAAAATCACTTAAAAGTTAGATTAATTTTAGACGAAGAAATCTGTAATTTTTTGTTCTTTTGGTTTCAAAACTGTTGCATTCTTGTAAAAATTACCACACTTTAGCAAGTAGTGAAAATTGTATCGGAAATATTTTCTTTCATTTAAAGTACTCTCCTTATAACATCAAAAGAACTCATAATTTCACTGCGCGATGGCTTTATCTGATGTTGTATGTTTTCGCTGTCATGTTCATTGTCACTCTCACAATCATTTTATTTCAGAATTTTGCACTTTTTTACCATTGAAATAACAACAACTCAAATATTCCGAAGGTGTAATAGGGCCTTAACTAGAAGTGAACAATGGGGGGGGGGGGGGCTCAAGAGAATGTAGGGGGGGAGAGCTGATAATTTTTCTTTTCTCTTTCTCTCACTGTGACATAGAAAGATAAATTAGTGCATATTCACATTGTAGGTACTATGTTTCTTAATAAACTGTTATAATAACTTCACATTATGCTAAGAAAAATATATGATGATGAAAATTTTGAGCGTATAGCTACAAAATTAAATATCGTGTTAGCTTCAAATGTGCAAATAAGATGAACAAGTGTTGCAAACACTTATTTTAGTTAGTTACAATTTAGTAATTCTGTGAAAGGGTCGCAAACTAAGTTAGATTTTTGAACAGAAATTCATTTTAATATTTGGAAAAAAAATTCATTTAGTGCCTTTGGAATCTTTTCCAGGAGAGGCTCAAAACATTTTAGAGGGGGCTGAGCCACCCATAGTACCCCCTTAGCGACAGTCCAGAGGTGTTATAATTCAATTAACAATGTTTCGAGAAGATTGTTGGAAGGTGTGTGGGAGGAGGAGAGGGGAATGAATTTGTTGGACTTGAAGAACAAGGAGATTCAAAGTAGAGAAATAATATATAAAACTCAACACTGCATGAATAAGCGATAGAAAATTGATGCTATGTAATTTCGAAGCTTTTTAAAACTGGATAAATTCTTCGATTTTCGTCAAAGTATTACTAAAAAACGCGACATTCGTCAAATGATCGCGAAAATAGCGCGATTTTTGCTTGAAGATCGCTGTAAAATACGAGATTTTCGTTAAAGTCGCGAAAAGACGTGGGATTCTCATCAGAGGATTGCAAAACATACGCGATTATTGTCAAATAATGGCAGGAGAAAACGCAAAATTCGCCAAAGGATGGCGATTTACACGCTGAACAGTATTTCTCAAAAGCCTCATTTAGAATGTCCAGTGGGATGAAACCGGATTCACACGAAGTGGAGCTGCTTCGCTATCATTCCTGCTTTAATTTTGTACCCATTTACAAACCCAAGCATAAAGCAGCATTAAAATTCCTTCGCGCAAGTTTTCGTGCACAGGTCTCTGTTAAAGAATATCGTCTGCTTGTTTACTTTTGGCCTCGTAGGGTGCAGTTTCGCTATGACCAACACATAATGTGCAGGAATTGGTACGCGGCCACTTTTTTTAATACCTGTACGATACATTATTATGAAATTGTTTTGGCATGCGGCGATTTGTTTTAATATCTGAATATATGAAACAGTTCTTCGAATTTAAAGTTATACAATCTTCAGTTTTAAAATTAATTTTGCAATGATAAGCGCTAATTATGTCATGAAAAATAAAACACTGTTTTAAAAATGTAACCCATTTAAATTGATTATCGATACTATGAGGTTTATATATTTTTATGCTACCTTCGAAAATTTTTTGCAATTGACTTTAAAATATAAGGATAGCTAAAATAATTAAAAGAGTGGATATGTATACTTTTTTAACTTGTATTACAACCATACGCACTTTATGTCTGAAAATGTTAACTTGTACTTTATTTGCAATATTTAATTTTGTATTAGTTTTCCGTAATAATTAATTTGTCTTAGTTTTGTGTAATAGTTTTTTTTTTTTTTTCCAGAAGACTTTTTTTTTTCTTTTCATTGATTAAAATACAAACTTGTATTTTCTGAGCTTTGCTTACTACTAATAACATATCGCTATTCTATTTAAATTATAGTGGTATTTTATTTTCATTGAACTATGCTTTATTTCATTCTCTTATAAAATTAGCATAAATTATCGCAATCTTTTATTAGTAGTTTTACAAGCTTTTATATAGCTAATAGTTATATGATTTTTTTTTTTTTTTTTTTTTTTTTTTTTTTTTTTTTTTTTTTTTACATTAGATGTGATTTTTTGCTAATTTATAAGGAGAGAATAATATACACATTTATTATGTTATTCATCTTAAAATAATAATAAATAAATAAAGAGAAGGATATATTTTTAAATAAATATATTTTTTATAGAATCTCATGATTTGTGTTGCAGCCTCAAGATTGGACTTTCATAAATATTGTTGCAGTTCATTCATTAATGATAAAAAATATATTAATTCAAAATTGATGCGATTTTTTGCTGGTATTTTTTTTAAATTATTAATTTATCTCTCATTTTCTTGCAGCTTTTTTTTTTTTTTTTTTTTTTTTTTACGGACAAAAAGTAAAAATATATTTTCAAGCAAGGTTAATTTGAGTATGACTTATTATTCTATATGAATGGGTTTGTGGTGACGTGAATTTATAAATTCATCTCTAAACCAATTCTCCTTTCGATTAAAACAAAGATGAAACTCTAATAAGATATCTAAAAATCTTTCGATATTGCTGAAAACTTTTCAAAGCAACTGCAAAACTTTTAATGTAACATTGAAGCGAAGTAAACAATTTTTATTGACACCAGAAGCCAGTCTACCTACAGGACCCTACTGAAAAATGAAAGTAATTTAATACTTTCTAATACATTTGAAAAGAGTGTTTATAAAATCAATTTGTCAGTCTGTGCTGCAATTAATGTAAACTCAAATTTCCATTTATGTTATTGAAATTAACTAAAGCATGTTTCTTAGCGAAAATGAAGTGTGCAGAATTATTGCGACAATGGGAGAAAAACCTTTTGTGGTAAATTTAAATGATGTTACACTATTTCAAAAATGAAATTTATATCAATTTAAAAAATGCACTAACCATATGGTGTATAATAAAAATGAGATGGTCTCTGTCTGAGCTCAGTTTTTATTCAAGTCCTCTAATAGGTATAATATTACAAATTTATAAAAAATTTTAAAGGAATTTTCATGGACATGAAAATCGCGAAACATTGTCTTGAAAGAGTATTTAGAATTAATACTTATTTCTATGTAAGAAGAAATATTTTAGCAATAATATATTCATAAAACACCAGTATTCAGTTAAATATAATAAAAACTTTAAAATTCCGAAAGTTTCAAAAAGTGTTAGAAACATGATTTTTATTGTATTTAAAAGAAATATTTTAACGAAAAACTTTTTTAAATGTTACTAACACTTTTATGTAATGTACTTTTATCATCAGGTTCTGATGACACAAAATTTTTTGGTCTTTCAAATCATCAGACTTCGATTAATTAAAAAAAAAAGCGCTGAATATTGATGTCAAAACATGTATCATTAATTTACACAATCACTACTATAAAAATTCAATTAATGGCTATGTGAAAAAAAAATGATTTGAAGCATATTTTATAATGCTACACTATTTCAAACATAATGACATAGATATATATTATTGAGATTTATTACAAGATGCTTACTGTAGAATATGATATGCATAATGGTTATCATTCATTTACAGAGAGACAAAAAATTTTGATTGTAGTATGATGGATGTACTGTACAATATAAATTAGTTTAATATAAATTATACATATTTATTTAATATATTAATTAATTTAAATTATGTACATTTAAAAAATATTAATTAATATTAATTATGGATATTTAAATAATAATATTACTTAATATGGATCATTCACATTTAAATATGAATATTATCTATGTATATTTAAATATTAATATTAATTAATTATGTATATTTAAAATCCTTATCAATTATATATTTAAATACTAATAATAATATAGGGAAAGGGAAAAATAATTCTTCCACTACTTTATAATTGAATGGGTAATCAGTAAAAAGAATAGTAAATTAATTGCAGTTTTTATATATGAAGATAAGATTTTTAAAAAATGATAATTTAAGTATGAAATTAGTAAAATTTACTAATATTTTTCAACAGTAATATAAAATTGTATTTAGTGTAAGTTTAGGATACATTGTATTTTAATAAATGTTCATGTAATTATTTTTTAAAAGCTTGAGTAACTTTTAAAAGTATCTTAATTATTGAAAATTTATTTGAGATAAAATTTTATGCAATAAAAATTATTACATTTTATTCATGTTAATTTTAATTTAATTTTGTTTATTTAATTGTAAGTATAATTTAGTTTAATTATCTAATTATCAATTGTATAAAAATACAAAGCAACTCATCTTTACATGTTTATAACTATTCTTTATTAACTAATTCAAAAAAGATCATTAAGAAACTCCACAAGAGAGAAAATAGCATAAAAATGCACAATTTAAAACCTAACAATTAAAAAATTTGGTTTTAACCAACATACTATACAAGGTTTATCTTTCAACAAAGCCCATTGGAAAAAATTTGCCAGTTCTCCTAAACAGATTAGCGCGCGAGAAATGGGCGGAGAAATTTGAACGGACACTTGCTTTGTACACCCGAAAGGAATCATGGGTACATGCTGGATTAGTGCCCTAGGAGATATCAGGGGTGAAAAATGCCCTAGGTTGAAACCGGATCTGCACATTCTAAACAGGTCAGAAATACAATGATGGAATCGATGTGAATTGAATGTGGATTCGAGGGGATATTCTAAATGACCCTAAAGTGATCGTGATTGAAAATTGAGGAAATATTCAAATAACAAATTGCTTATATTCTCACTCATTTTTAAATTCATTTATGTACTCAAATGCGTCTAACTGACAGATGATCTTATTTAGGATTTGTATAATGTGTCGTATTGGTCAATATGGTTAGCATTTTGTTAAGGCAGAATGCATTTCATAAAATGCTGTCAAACTGGGCATTTTAAACAAAATTTCCTGAAGCAATCATACAAGAAGTATTGAGGATGCATTTAAATAAATTTCCTATTCTCTGAATCATTTTTAAATTTAATTTTGCTCTCAAACGCATTCAGTTGACAGTTTCTCTTATTTAGGAGCTATATAACGTGCCGTATTAGTCGAATTTTTCATAAAATCAGAATATATTTTAAAAAAATCCTGTCAAAGTGGGCATTTTGAGCTAAATTTCACTTAAAATGATTCTGATAAAATCATCCGTTATAGAAAAATGAAATTAAAAATTCTTCAAAACCGGCCAAATAAAGTTGTTAAACTGGGTTTATCTCTAAATATATTTTATTTTTTGTTATTTAAATTCCTTTTAATGGTGTTACACTCATTCGAATATAATATAATACATGAACCTATGAAGTATATATATATATATTAAAATATACATTCTATACAATCTGTGATGCAAAGAATATTTATTATTAAATTGCAGGGCCACACAAAAGTATTCCACTACATAATGCTATACGGGAAAACATCGTTTGGGGCGTGTGTTAATTATATTAAACTATTTCACATTTTATGAATATGATTTACGTTGCTGAGGTGTAATACAAGTTTATTCCTGTATATTTACAGGAACACAAACAAGATTGCGACCACTATACTATATCCGAAGTACTTACTGTCTTCTATAACAGCGAGATCTGAATATTTTTAAAACTTCGTTATCGTACGAACGCATTTCATTTGCTACGCTTCACGTGCAATTTTTCAACTTGTTCTTGTTTTAGATTGCTTGTAGATAACGAGTTTTTCTTCGCACAATGCCATATTTTAAAGATTTTTGTAACTAAATTTTTGAAATTACAAAAATTTAATTCCAAAAAGCTCATTTCCTGCTTCAAAAATTCTGAATTTATCCACAATTGTATAAAATAGGATAGGTCTTTTTATGGATTACGTTATAATTAGTCAGTTATGTAATCCATAAGAAATATTCCATGTATAGTTTTGATTTTAAGGTCTTTTTTTATTACCTTTGAAAAATATAACAATAAACAAAACTGAATAAAAGATAAGTTTATTTTTTTAACAAAATAAATAAATAAACGTCCATTGATGAATGATTTTCAGCCTTAAACGCTATCTTCCTTCAGATTACACGACACGACGCAACGGTTGACATTCAGCGCTGTCAAATATTCGTCACGTTGTGCAAGATGGGTGTTATTTCCAGGTTATCAGATAATATGCCAAGATAATATGCGAAGAATGAGTTACGGAAACTAATAAGGTGATAAATGATAGGAGAAGCTGGAAAAAATTATACGTATTCAGCGTTTTAAACCTTTTTATTCTGGAGTTGTGGATAAGCATATTGTTACTGTCTGTTTCAAAGGACCAGGCAAAGTCACATTTGCCGATAGAAATTTTGTTGAACTCTAACGCTAGTACAGAAGGTCGGGTATGGAAGGCCAGGTGAATAGTGGATATACGCCGGATGAGCATTCTATACAGAACACTGAGTAAGTATGGAATACATTCGTTTTCATCAGCGTTTCTGGTGGCTGAGGGTCTGTGCATGCATAACGTTATCAATTTTTTAATTATTTTGAACCTCTTCCCATCCAATATCATACGTTATTATTCCTCGACACTATAAACAAAACTCAATGCAAAATTAATTTTTTTTAACAATAAAAAAATAAGCTTCCATTGATGAATGATTCTTTCTCTTTTTTGCTTTAAACAGAGTCTCCTTTTAGATTACATTATTCGAAATAAAAACTGATATTAAAGGTTGTCTTATACGGTATTAGAGGTTCAGATGTGGTAAATATGATAAGGGGGTAATTATGACCTCCCCTCTAATGGAGAAAATTGTGTATGGTAAAATTTTATTTCATGCTTAAATAATAACACATAATGTATTTTTCATTTTATTTTTTATTCAAACAATTTTTAGCCATTCTTTATCGCTAGTCTAAAGCCTTTTTGAGATCCAAATCGCACTTTGAAAAAAGTCTACCAAAATTTCTAACAAACGGATTTTTCAGATTGGAGTTCTACTGGTCTTAATTTCTCCAAATAAATGTGTGTAAGCATGTATAAAGAAGAAATATAGTTGTAATAAATTCTCCACTAGTGGTTTTAATTACTCCAAACTTTTGTGATTATGAGTTTTTGATGGGGGTAATTATAACCATAATATTAACGTAAAAAAGGGGGGGCTATGAGAATTAAAACTTTTAAGAAGTATTTTTAAACGGTAAAAGTTACTATCTATGTACTAAAAAACACTTTACCAAATAGAAAAAAAAAGTTGAAAATGTAAAAAGGGGTCATAATTGACCCTCCCAACATTCAGTATTTTAAGTCTTTTAGTTTTGGAGTTACGGATAAAGAGAACTGTTACTGTAGGTTTTAATTGCCTTGATATTTGTGGTAGAGATTTTGTGGAACTCTAGCGCTGGTACAGAATGTCGGGGATGGAAGGCCAGGTGAAACGTGGATATTCAGTTATTCAGGGTAACTTTGATCCAGATTTTCTCTATTTTCATATGCCATACTGTTATTTTAAGAAAATTGTTGCAACTAATAAAAGAGAAGGAATGATCTAAAATTATTGCATGACTATGAAAAATTAAGAAATAATAATGATAAGAGCTAGAATAAAAGAATTTTTATCCTGTTTCAGAATTTCTCCAGCTATGTATGGTAACTTTGCCACCCATATGATAAATATTATCTAAAATAATTCTTTATAAAAATTATTATAGTTATTACAATTTTAAACCCCAAAAAATGTTTTCAGATATGAAAAGACACCTAGTTTATATTTTTCAACTTCACAAGATTTGTATAATTTATGATGTTAACCACGAATATTTAGAAATAAAAAAGAACTATTTATTTTTCATATAAAACAAAAAATGCACTGAAAAACAATTTTTTATGTTTTAAGTCAATAATGTATCCAGAGTTACAGTAATACATACTAGTACTAGTCGAACAAGAATAAAAAATGCCGAATACATGAAATGTAAAATTTCAGTGGCTTCGCCCCGAATAATGCTAATTTTTTTCAAAATTATACAGAAATTTTCATTTATTTAATCTCAAATTTTTAACAATTAAATAAAGAGAAATTTATAGTTTATGAAAACTGATGCTTAAGAGTTACAAAAAATATAGATCATCCTCCCCCCAAAAAATCAACAATATTTTTACATGAATTTTACGGTAATAAGAGCTATGTTCTGGAGGTTATATGGTGGTGTGCGTTGTTTACCTTCTTGATTTTTTAAAAGGGCGCCATATATTATCTGTTCTCAAATGAAATTATAGCTTATACTCTACTCTCTATAAGCCTGTAATAATGTTATATTCTGTATAAGCTCAGTATAAGACTTCTGTATAACTTCTTTCTATAGCTTATCTTTTCTATTTTCCTCTATTACTATATCACTGGATAACAATAAATTTTATATTAGCTACAAATTTATTTTATTTCTTCCTGCTTATAAAAGTCCATAAACTATGCTACTTAGATTCAAAATGTTTAATTTTTATTTATTTATTCGTGTAAAAGTACAACTTTCTAAGATACTAAATTTTAAATATAGATAGAAGTTTATTTTATGGATTTACAGATTTACTAAATTAAAGGATGGTACATTTTTCATTGGATATTAGGATAAAATAAGTTCCTAATCGAATGTAAAGTTGATTTTTCCGTTTTTTACTTTTATTTTCCATACAAAACCCATCAAAAATATTATACACTATATTGCCATTGATTATGGGACACTTGCGATTTTAGACATTTTACTAAATATCTAGAAAAATACATGAGGAATCATCTCGAAACTCTTAGTGTATAAATATAATAGTATACGTCATACATCTCCGTGAAGATTTTTTACCGAAACGTCATAGGGGACCGTTAACAAATTAAAAAAGAATGACTATCTTTTGAATAACCCTGTCAAAACTAATGTAGCAAAAGCGATCAAACTCTAGATTATGATTGAATGCCTTATTGTAATACACTGTGTTCATTTCTATGCAAATAGCATGCACACTCGCAGAGTAATTAAGGTTTTTATAAAAATGGTCCCAAATTTTTCCAAGTTTTTTCATTATAATTTTCAGAGTTCTTAATATAAAATAATATTTTTTTCAGAAAATATGACAAACAACATTGCACACAGTACCCTGTAATCAGAATTAAAAAATAATAAAAATTGTATGAAAAATGAGTAGGTTTACTATATAATTTTTTACTGCGCATGCGTCAAAGATATGAAAATTTCATTTGCATATTATGTTAGCTAAATGTATAGAGCAACTTTTGAAAAAGTCTCAAAATCATAGCTTGAAAATTCTGAAAGTAATCGTCTATAGAAAAGGGACAAAATCCGTTGTTTCCAAAATAAAGCAAAAAAATGAGGGATTTTATCCAAATGCAGTAGTACATCCCATATTGTGTATTCTATATTGACACTAATCAATGAATATATGGATACAACCCCTCTTGTTTTTGCTTCATTTTGAGAATAACGGATTTTCGACTTATTCAATTGACGATTATTGTCAGAATTTTCAAGTTATGATTTTGTGACTTTCACAAAAGTTGCTCTATACATTTAGCTAACATAATATGCAAATGAAATTTTGATATCGTTGACGCATGCGCAGTAAAAATTTATTTAGTAAACCAACTGATTTTTTATACAATTTTCATTATTTTTTAATTCTGATTACAGGGTACTGTGTGCAATGTTGTTTGTCATATTTTCTGAAAAAAATAATATTTTATATTAAGAACTCTGAAAATTATAAGGAAAAAACTTGGAAAAATTTGGGATCATTTTAAAAAAAAACCTTAATTACTCTGCGAGTATGCATGCTATTTGCATAAAAATGAACAAGACTTATTACAATAAGGCATTCAATCACAATCTAGAGTTTGAGCGCTTTTGCTACATTAGTTTTGACAGGGTTATTCAAAAGATATTCATTCTTTTTTAATTTGTTGACGGTCTCCTTTGGAGTTTCGGGAAAAAATCTTCACGGAGATGTATGACTTATACTATTATATTTATACACTAAGAGTTTCGAGATGATTCCTCATGTATTTTTCTAGATATTTAGTAAAATGTCTAAAATCGCAAGTGTCCCATAATCAATGGCAATATAGTGTATATATACACTATATTGCCATTGATTATTGGACACTTGCGATTTTAGACATTTTACTAAATATCTAGAAAAATACATGAGGAATCATCTCGAAACTCTTAGTGTATAAATATAATAGTATACGCCATACATCGCCGTGAATATATTTTACCGAAACTCCATAGGGGACCGTCAACAAATTAAAAAAGAATGAATATCTTTTGAATAACCCTGTCAAAACTAATGTAGCAAAAGCGCTCAAACTCTAGATTATGATTGAATGCCTTATTGTAATACGCCTTGTTCATTTTTATGCAAATAGCATCCATACTCGCAGAGTAATTAAGGTTTTTATAAAAATGGTCCCAAATTTTTCCAAGTTTTTTTCCTTATAATTTTCAGACTTCTCAATATAAAATAATATTTTTTTCAGAAAATATGACAAACAACATTGCACACAGTACCTTGTAATCAGAATTAAAAAATAATGAAAATTTTGCACAAAATGAGTAGGTTTACTAAATAATTTTTTACTGCGCATGCGTCAACGATATCAAAATTTCATTTGCCTATTATGTTAGTTAAATGTATAGAGCAACTTTTGTGAAAGTCACAAAATCATAGCTTGAAAATTCTGAAACTAATCGTCAATTGAATTAGTAGAAAATCCATTATTCTCAAAATGAAGCAAAAACAAGAGGGGTTGTATCCATATATTCATTGATTAGTGTCAATATAGAATACACAATACGGGATGTACTACTACATTTGGATAAAATCCCTCATTTCTTTGCTTCATTTTGGAAACAACGGATTTTGTCCTTTTTCTATAGACGATTACTTTCAGAATTTTCAAGCTATGATATTGAGACTTTTACAAAGGTTGCTCTATATATTTAGCTAACATAATATGCAAATGAAATTTTGATGTCTTTGACGCATGCGCAGTAAAAAATTATTTAGTAAACCTACTCATTTTTCATACAATTTTTATTATTTTTTAATTCTGATTACAGCGTACTGCCTGCAATGTTGTTTGTCCCATTTTCTGAAAAAATATTATTTTATATTAAGAACTCTGAAAGTTATAAGGAAAAAACTTGGAAAAATTTGGGACCATTTTTATAAAAACCTTAATTACTCTGCGAGTATGCATGCTATTTGCATAAAAATGAACACAGTTTATTACAATAAGACATTCAGTCGTAATCTAGAGTTTGAGCACTTTTGCTACATTAGTTTTGACAGGGTTATTCAAAAGATATTCATTCTTTTTAAATTTGTTGACGGTCCCCTATGGAGTTTCGGTAAAAAATATTCACGGCGATGTATGGCGTATACAATTATATTTATACACTAAGAGTTTCGAGATGATTCCTCATGTATTTTTCTAGATATTTAGTAAAATGTCTAAAATCGCAAGTGTCCAATAATCAATGGCAATATAGTGTACATACATATATCTTGTATGGTTTAAATTAAAACTATTTAGAGCATCTTCCTAAATGTAGAAAAGTAGATCCTTTACTTCAAAAATTGTGATTTCTTTGTATAAACTGTCAAGTATATAATATGTAAAAACCTTTTCGTGTATGCTTTAAAAAATAAATAAATAAAAACTTTTCTTTTTAGTTATCTACAACAAATATATATTAACAAACTACAATGCAAAGGTAAGCTTTTGTTGAACAATACATAACATCATCCGTAGATGAAAGGATTTTAGGCCCAAAATGGTTTCTCCTTTCCGATTACACGATACAAAATAAAGGCTGACATTAAAAACCGTCAAATATGGAATTAGTACAAAACATCGCAACCTTATGTAAAAGAGGTGCGACTTCCAGGTTATCAGAGAGCTGAGATAATGCATGAAGAATGAGTTCGGAATACGAAAAATGTTATATAAATTTGCAAATGCTAGAAAAGAAAAAAAAATGCATATTTAGTGTTTTCCATCCATTTTTTATTCTGGAATCGTGTATTATATATACTTCTACTGTTGGACTTTAAAGATTTTTATTACTATTATTATTATTATTATTATTATTATTATTATTATTATTATTATTATTATTATTAATTTTTTTTTTTGCCGGTAGAAATTTTTTTTTTATTTAATTTGATTTTTTTGGGGGGGGGCGGAGGCGGGGGACCCGGCTTCCCCTTCCCCTTTTGTTTCTGACGCTCTGTTTGTCAGATTTTGGCTATGACATGAATTGTTCCACGTATCATTTCTCTACTAGAGGTAAGGAGTTGATCTCTCCAGGTATTCTGACAACTATCTCGTCCAAGTATTTAATTTGAATTTTTTTTAAAAATTAAATCCTTTATTATGTACAAAATGAAAACAAAAAGATGAAATGAATATAAAATGGAATGTTCAATGGAAGATATTCCAAACCTGCGTTTCAGGCTGATAAAATGTCACGTAGTAAGGTAATTTACCCAAAGAACTTCTAACTGATAAGAAGGGAAGCTGCTATTGCTTTACCCATGAACTTCTCCACTGGTTGGCGGGGATTTTCCTTGTGTCTAATATACATTGATGGAAAAAAAAATCCCAACACCAAGAAAGACTTGTGCTAGCTAAACGAAATTTTGTAGGCGTGGTCATACATCTGAAAGATGACATTGATTTAAATTTCATGCTTCGCACATAAGTGTGGCGCTAGTAGCGCCACTCACAACTTTAAAATCAGGTTTGCTTTAAATGCTTGTTGTAAAGTTCGTGAGCATTATTTATCTTCAAAATTTGACGAATTGAGTTGAGGTTGATCATGAATGCCTTTAAGAAGACGAAGAAGCTATTATCATCAGCTCCCGAGTTGGAAAGAGGTCGTAAAGTAGGGCTACAAGAAAGTGGATTTTCTTTCCGTGATTTTGTAGAAAGACTTGGACGGAATGTATCCACTGTGCATGATTGTTGGGAGTAGTGGTCAAGGGATGGTACTGCCACAAGAAGACCAGGTTCCGGGTGAACACGTGACACTACTGAGATAGAAAACCGTCGTATTCGGCGTACGGCTGTGGCGCATCGTACTGCGTCTGCGACAGAAATTCGAGCTGCAGTTGGTACCACAGTGACACAACGAACTGTTAGGAATCGGTTACTTCAAGGACAGCTCGGTACAAGGCATGCATTCTACTGACTCTAAGTCATTGCCGTTTGCGACATCAATAGTGTCAAGCCAGAGCTCATTGGAGGATGGAGTAGAGATTTGTTGTGTTTTCTGATGAAAGCAGGTTCTGCCTTGGTGCCAATGACGGTCATGTGCTAGTCAGAAGGAGGCCAGGGGAACATCTGCAACCAAACTGTCTGCGGCCTAAAAACACTGGACCTACAATCTGGGGTCATGGTCTAGGGAGCAATTTCCTATGACAGCAGAAGCACTCTCGTGGTTCTCCCAGGCACACTGACTGCAAATGTGTACGTCAGTTTGATAATTCAGCCTGTAGTGCTGCCATTCAAGAAAAGCATTCAAGAGGGGTTTTCAGCAGGATAACGCTCGCTCTCATGCCGCTGTTGTAACGCAACACGCACTACAGAGTGCCAACATGTTACCTTGGCCAGCGAGATCACCAGATCTGTCTCCCACTGAGCGCGTATGGGATATCATTGGATCAGAACTCCAGTGTCATCAACCAGCCAGCATTGAACATCACGTATTGACACAGCTTGTACAACAAGCATGGAACTCCATACCACAAAGTGACATTCGGCACCTGTATGACACAATGCATGCACGTGTGCAGGCTTGCATTCGAAATTCTGGAGATTATAGAGACTATTAATGTAACGGCATTTCACATTTGAGATGCATTTTATTGACCTTAAATTAACCTGTGATCTCGAAAATCTAATCAATTAAACATGTTAACTGGACAAATGCACTGTCCAAATTTCATTACTCTACAATAAGTTTTTCTTGGTGTTGGGATTTTATTTTCCGTCAGTGTAGTTTTCGCTTCTTTACGCTATAAATTTTTGCATTGACCACATGATCATGACATAGATGGAATGTCTTAAATTTTGTTTTTGCATTTTTTAAGTCAATTTTTAGGTTTTAGATTGAGTCTAGCCCTCATAAATGTGCAAATGTTTAAATAATTTTTTGCAAAAAGATGCCGTGTGGTTATTTAAATCAAAAACATTTTTTATAAAATAAAACTAAAATTATGTTTCTAGCTTTAGCTGTATTCATTTCATGTAGAAAAAACAACATTTTTTTTTTTGCAAAGAATCAAGTTTTTTTTTTTTTTTTAATGTATTTATTTTGACCTTAATGAGGTACGGGTTAACATTATCCAAATGAGCAGAAACTTTGCCAATCTCATTTTCTTACCAATTAACAACTTTTTGAGAGGTCCCTCCTAAAACATCCAAAACTTGGCTTTTAATGACCAACCTAATGCACAATACCTTATTCAACAGAAATCACCTTGTAGTACATCTCTGTGATTTATATCGGTTTCAATATATTTAAAATAGTACAACACCATTAAATTGCTTTGCAAACAATTCAAACCAAACACTATAATATAGCGGAATTTTTTTTTAATTTATTTTCCAGCAGTCTATGTTAAACTTAAATAACGTAATTAATTACATGACAATGAGAGTTCGTTTATGAGGATTAAATCTCGGAGAGTAATGTACTTACAGATCCCGTTATTTTCTTGAAAAATTATCAGTAATTTTTTTTTCTTTTTTTTTTTTTTAATAAAATATAAATCTAGTTCAAACGTACAAAATTTCGTCTTGTTTAAGGGGGTTTGGGGCGCATACACCTTCAGATTTTCTAATATATATATATATATATATATATATATATATATTAAACTAAAATTTTTTATATTTTTCTTTAATTTAAAACAAGTTGGAAATTGCACGTAAAGCGTAGCAAATGAGGTGCGTTCGTATGACAACAAAGTTTTAAAATATCACTCTCATATATCAATCTCATAAAATTGTAAATAGTTAATTACAATTAAAATGCGCACCAAACAATGTTCTCCCTATACCATTATGTAATGGAATACTTTTGTGTGGCATTGTAAATCAATAACAAATGTTCTTTGCACCACAGATTGTGCAAAATGTATATATAATATGTACTTTATAGATACATATGCATTTTATTATGTTCGAATGAGTGTAACACCATTAAAATGCATCTGAAACATTTCCCCCATTGACCGTAATGTAACGGAATACTTTTGATTGCCCCTGTAACTGAACTATACATCCGATTTTGATAAAATTTGAAATAATTCGACAAAATTAGGTAATAATTATGTATTTTAAATTTGAAACGATTAGAATGCCTTTGAAACTTTTTTCCCCATTGACCGTAATGTAACGGAATACTTATGATTGTCCCTGTAATTGACCTGTGCATCCGATTTTCATAAAACTTGAAATGACTCGACAAAATTATGTAATAATTATGTATTTTAAATTTCAAACGATTCGGCTAGGTACTTTTTGCTTTGTTATATGCGGACAGACAGACAGACGGACGGACAGATGGACAGACAGACGGACGGACGGACGGACGGACTGAACGACAACAATAGGTGCTACGTATTTGCATATTTACGAACGCACCTAAAAATGATACTTAAATCGGGTTTCTATCTTAAATATAACAGGAAGTATTAAGTTTTTCGTTTTGGTTCATTCTCAAAATCTAGATTTCAAACAATGGTTGTCATAGAAATGACTTCCTGTAAAAATGCGTTTTTTTATGATGAGTTTTTTCTTAAATTTCTCGTATTTAAGCTGTTATAACTCAAGAACCATTAAAGATAACTTGTTGAAACTTGGAACATGTCTTTTTCGACTCTTTTACATTATTTATGATGCAGCAAATATGCAGATAAAATATTTTTGAAGATATGATTATTTAAGAAATGTTACATGAATTTTTTTCAAATTTTTGTTTTAATTATTTTTTATTTTTATTAAAAATAATATTTAAAAAAATGATAAATCAAAATTAAAGATTATATATTTATGTTTATTTAAATGAAAAAAAAAAAAAAACAATCTATGAATAACAATTCGAGACGATTTTAAATTACCCACCTTTTTAAACAAATTTTAAATAAAAAATTTCTTGATAAGTTTAATCATGCGATTTTGTTTTTAAAATGATGTGTTTAAATATCCCAAAAAATTTCAGAATTTTAACTCAAACAATAAAAATTATTTTAAAATGTGTTCTATTTTTGACGGAAAACAAAAATGCTCAAAAAATTTTAAGTAATTAATATACATAAAAATATATATAGTTATTCGTTATTTATGTGTATTTATTAAATATGCATAATTATTAATTGATTATTCAAATTCATTAAATATATATGTATATATATGTATATATGGTACTACTTGGTTATCCTATCGACCAATTTCGCCAAATTATACAAATCGCCAAACTAATAGCCAAATTATACACATTGGCATAATTTGTTTTTTAAATGACAGTATTAATTAGTAGAATATGAATAAAATATCAAATAAAAAGTCGAAATAAAAATCACTTAATAAGGTTTTAAATACGTGTATCGTATTTAATGTGGCATTCACGATCATCCATTATTAATTTACCGTCAAACAATAAGATTAAACCCCAATAATGGATGATCGTGAATGCCACATTAAATACGATACACGTGTTAAAAACCTTATTAAGTGATTTTTATTTCAACTTTTCGACTAGTTCTTGCTAAATTAATAGTTTTGAAGGGATATATATATATATATAGCACTTTAAGAATAATGTGTATCGGCAGATCCAAAGTCCCGTGCCATAATGAAAAATGAAATCAAACTATTAAACTTTAAAGGAAATAAAAATCGAGTAAGAAAAACAGTATAAAGATAATATAAAAAGGCAGTGGATTTCATCAGCGGTGGGCAGTTTTAAAACACAGCAAATACATATGAATGGATATGGAAAAGGACTATTATAATGTAGTGGCAGTGGGTTTCGATCAGAGTGCTACAATTTAAAAAATCAAATGTACAAAAACATTTGAAATCATAGCACTCCCCCACCGGACCCAAACGCCACAGAAAACAGCATATAACACATTTAAAAATGATACTGCCGATATTAACAAGTGTGAAATATAACTTAAAACAGAAATAAATAAAGTCGTATTACCCAAGCTTCAGAGAAACAACCACGCAAAACAACTAAAAACCAGCATCCAAAATCAATCCATATTCGTTTCCATATCGTTGCCACACAATTGCAGACAACCTTGTAAAACCGTCCAAAAGGCTTTAAGTTATACAAATCATTAACTGTCAATCATATAGCAATTACTTAAAAATGCAGACTGTCAGTAAAACTAGTATATTTTTTAATAAATTTTAGAGGTAGATTATTCTTATATTGTAAAATATTAATTAACTGATGAAGTTCTTTTAAAAATAAATTTTTATTTGAACAGAGTTTGTAGTAACGAAAAACTTGACCAATAATTATATTAATGTAAACACGTTTATGAATATTTGAAGTCCAATTAACCAACTGATTAACTTCAAAACTAAAATTATCTCTCTTATTATATATTGAAATTTGCAAATCATTTGTAATGTGGATTTTTAAATCGAGATAGTCAGCAGCGTTATTGTTTTCATTAGTTTTTTTTAGGACCAGAATATCAGGATAAATATCAGATGAAATTTCCAAAAAATTACGATCACAGTTCAAAATAATTAAATCATCAATGTATCTGAAAGCCAGAAAGTTAACATCTTTATTTACACTTGAAAATTGATATTCATAAAAAAATAAAAAGAGATTAGCTGCCGTGGAAGAATAACTTGTCCCCATTCCTATCCCATTACTTTGTAAATAAATGTCTGAGCCTGTATATACATAATTATTATATAAACAAAAATTACACAATAATCTAAATAAATTAAAATCCATATCGATGTCACCAATGATCAAATCAATAATTTTAAATAAAATATTATTCAACTCTGCAATAGGAATGTTAGTAAAAAGGTTTTCAAAATCATAAGTTTGTATATTCTGTATGTCATTTTTAATCAATTCATTTTTAATTTCAAAGCTATTTAAAATAATCCAATAAACATTACTATTTTTATATTTAAATTTTAAAATATTCAAAATCTTCTTTAACATGTTAAAGACACGTGATACATTCTAATAAATGTATTTTTAAAAAATAAAAGGAAAAATTCTCATATTTATAAAAATAGTAAAGTTTTTTTTTAATTAATTTTTTTAACTTAAATTTTAGTAAAATAGGCTGTTTTACAAGATTTTTTTTAAACTTTTGGTATTAAGCTTTGTGCTACCACATGCATTACAGCATTATTCAAAATTGTAAAACTAGTTTCAAAGGTACTATGTCCCCTTAAGATAGTGTAATGCGAGTCTGCGTGAATAGAAATCAATACAAAAAACCCTGAACGGGTTAAAAGCTTGTGACGCAGCATTTTATCTTACATCTCTAAGGGTGCTTTAACTGTGACCCTAACTACATAAGGCTTGTCGCACCGGCCTTGTCTGCTAACCCATAGAATACCATGTAATCCGCGAGCTAAAATAGTCCAATTTTCCAAGACCAATATATTACAAACAAGAGTTTTCCTTGAAACTAGGCAAGTCTTATTCACTCTATCTTAAAGAGATTTATATTATATACAAGTTTTAATAAAATCGCCCAGGCCGTTTTCTAGATTTCATTATCACATCAGGAACAAACCCCATCGATTTCGGTTTAAAAATGGGTATCGAGATCTTAAAAGATAAAGAACGTAGAGATGTAAAAATTATAGGATAGGATTAGACTGATAATATAAGACTATATTAAAAAAATTGGACCATTCTGACCAATATTTGCTGAGTTATTAGATGGCGGCTTTTCAGGTTTCCTTTGATGTTGAGTTAGCTGTATATATGAAGTTCCGCATCTCCCTTACGTGGATACCTTATGACGATGGTAGGCTTAAAGCATTCCAGTAGGAACCCCTCACCATAAGTAAGATACAATAAGAACTGTTTAGATGAAAAAGCATAAGACCAATGATAAATTTCGTTTTAAGCAGGTTGCTTTAATTTCACAAAACATGGTTGCAGATTTTTTTTTTTTTTTTTTTTTTTTTTTTTTTTTTTTTAATGGAGTGAGGAATTATTTTTTAGAACATGATTTTATTTATTTTTTAACGTTTATTGGAGGATATCGTTAAAGGCAGGTTTTATTCAATAAAAAAAATAATTTGCTAGATAGTACCTTTTTTAAAAAACCGATATACTAAATTTGCTTTGCTTTTATTTATTTCTTTTTCAGTATTACAGTTTATGGTGTATTTGTAATTGCTTCTTTTATCTACAGATTTTCTATAAAAATTTAAAATATTGAAAGCATAAGTAAATTTTTATTGAATTCATCAATTAATTATGAATAATAGTTTAAAGCATGCCATAAATAAAATTGAAAACTTTAACTTGTGATTTTACACAACTTTCCATCTGAATAAGAGTCGGGCCCTGGTAAATTGCACCCTTTCTTCCCCCCCCCCCTCCCTCTGTGCGGACGTGCAAAACAAATTCCAAGTTCATTTAAGGATATTATTACGAGCCCGGGCAACGCCGGCCGGCAGAATTGTGGTCAGAAGTGAATAATATGTGTGTGTGTGTGTGTGGGGGGGGGGGGGCGATAATATTTTTCTCTCTTCCATTTTCTCTGACACATGCATGCACAAACAAACATATTGTAAGCACTATGCTTCTTATTAAACTGTTTGCAATAACTTTATTTTATGCTAAAAAAGGAACAGGATGCAGAATAAAAAATTCGGATGTATAACTAGTGCAAAATTATAGATACTATTAGCTTCATACATGCAAAGAGGATGTGCGGGTGTTGAAACATTCGCACTTTTAATAAAAATATTACAATTTATTACTACTCCAAAACTGTAAGTCTTAAAATTAATTCGATTTTTTACAGAATTCAATTTGGATTTTCGGAACAGAAATTCATTTAGTGGGGGTTCATTCAATTCATTTCAGGATAATTCAATTCATTTAGTCTTTTTCCAGGGGATGCTCAAAATGTTTTAGGGGTGTTGTAGGGCCGTAGCTAAGGGGACGCTATGGGCGGCTCAGCCCCCCCCCCCCCTGGAAAAAGTCCTAAGGTCACTAAATGTTCCGAAAATTCAAATGAAATTCTGATCAAAAATCTAATTTAGTTTTGAGACCCTTTCACAGTTTTGCAGAGTTACTAAATTGTATCTAAAATAAGTGTTTCAACACTCCCTCATCCTATTTGTACATATGAAGCTAATATGATGTTCAATTTTGCACCAGTTATACATTCAAAATTTTCGTCATCATATACTTTTCTTAGCATAAAATGAAGTTATTACAATAGTTTAATGAGAAACATAGTACCTACAATGTGACTATGTACTAATTTATCTTTCTGCTTTAGAGAGAGAACAAAAAAATATGAGCCCCCCCCCCCCTATCGTACACTTCTAGCTACGGCCCTGGGGTGTTGTCAGCCGTCCCCTTTCAGTCATCCTTTTAGAATTGCCAACTATTAAATAAATAGCACAAGGGGGGGGGGGAACGGAATTTCCATTTCTTTATTTTTTTAAAGACGATGTATAGAGATTTTCGAATTTTTTAAGAATATATAATCATATACAATAACCTCAGGATAAGAATATTCCTTTATATATTATCCATGTATATTAGTTTATCAAGATTTTCAGAGTATGCAAAATGCAAGTAAGGAAACCTTCCTTGTGAGTTCCCCGAAACAACACATGCAATCCCTTCATCAGATGGTGCAATGTCTCGTAAATCCCCGCATTAATAATGCACATATATCATTAACAAATCGATTCGTGAGTAGCAGAAAATAGCATCTCTTCCAAAACATGACGCAACATCGATGCCATTCAAAACATACCCGCTGTGCGTGCCATACATCCATACATTCAAAACAAAAAAAGGAAACAATAAAGAAAGAAAGAAAAAACACAACAGAAAAGAAGATGAAAACCCTTTCCGACGCAGAAAGAAGTAAAAAAAAAAGCAGAAAGAAAAGCAGAGCCGGTTTTCGTTCAGACAACAGACAGTGTGTTTACAGTGTGGATGGGATTGATCTTCTCTACGTTTGGTTAGTTAGCAGTTAGCATAAGTACATATGGGACGAAAGGAGTGGAAATATCGCTGGACGAGGTAAGGCTTCTTCTCAATTCGTTATTAGGGCCTGTGTAAATATAACGTTATCAACTTTGTTTTTAATTTTTATACTCCCTCCCCCCTTTTGATATCATACGTTATCATCCCTTGACCACCCTGCCCCCCCCCCCGGTAATGATTTCGTTATCAAAGTGTAATTTTTCTTTTATTTTTAGAATTTATTTCTTTTGTTTGAAAAGAGATACAAAATTGGTCACATTTATTTTTTGCATGTTTTATTGATTCAAATGAAGTGAAGTCAATAAAATATTACTTTATATCAAATAACATTTAAAAGAAATAGATACTGTTTAAAAGTATTTTATAATAGCTTTTTGTTACATAATAACATTTAACAGTAATAAAGTCTTGTTGCAACTGCCCCGAACGGAGGAGGGGTCGGGCATAGATAAAAATTCTTATCAACAAAACAAATGGACAACATTGATTTTCTTTCAGTTTTATTTATAGTAAACACAAGATTCCTTTTATGCATACTTCACATGTAGTTCCTCGAAAGTCATTATATATATAAACACACATAAAAAAGAATACAATCTCAAACGTTGGGGTATTCTGTATTTTAGAATGAAACAATTTTATTAGGATGAGCGAAGCGAATCCCCTACTAGTCCACTCAAATTACAATTTGTCGTACGCTTTACAAAAAAACTATTCAATATTTTAACTTCAAATTAAACACAAAAATAAATTATGATCTGTAGATTTGCAGAATATAATTTTTTTTACAGTAAAACGTTAAAAAAATTATTATTTTAATTAATTTATTTTACATGCATTTCCAATACGGACGCATTTTAGCAAATAAATAAAAAATGAAACGCATATATTTTCAGAAAAAAAAGTTTAAATCATGGAGTAAATAATTATAGATAGAATCATGATTAATTTATTAAATAAAACATGTTTTCATTATCCCGCAAAATCGTTTGCACAGATGACACTTAAACATTTAAAAAAAATTGTATTATGGATTTTTTTTTTTTTTTTTTTTTTTTTTTTTTTTTTGTAAACTGGCAACAAAATAATTGTAAACAAATAAAATTAATTCTTAAATTTGTTATATAAATGAAAAATTAAAAGATCTGCGTGAAGTTGCTGGTTCAAGCTCTTTATAAATATTTTTGCGAAGGTCGTATTGTGGCTAAATAATATCGACTCATTAATCAGAAGGATTTTATAGAAAAATAAGACTTTAATAAGTTCGCAAACACAACAATAATTATTCGTGAAAACGTCACTGCGAGAATGAGAGAGCGCTTCGTTAAAAGGTAATTCCATTAATTGAGTTGCCATTCGCAGAAAGTAAAAAGTTCTCCCACGCGGAGAGAATTACAGCAATTCTCATACGCTAACATGTATAAAAACGAAGAAATTAAAATAAAATGTTTTACAGTTAAAAATTCATAGTATCAACGAAAGCAGATTTCAAATGTTTTTTCCAGAAAATAGGATTTTGAAGAAGTAACTTTCTTCAAGCTTTCTTCAAATATATTATTCTAAAATAGCTATCAAAGATTATCGGATGTTGATTACAAAGATTAGAAACATGCATATTTCAAACAATTAAAAAACACCAGTGGCTACTTGAAATTGTAAAAACATCTTTAAAAGAGCTTTTAGTTGAAAAATTAAAAAAAAAATTGTAAAAGTTTGCTTCGAAAATATCTTATTATGCCAGTTTTACATCATAAATAAAAAATTAAAATGCTCCAAAACATAAACTAACGTTTTTGTTTAATAAAGATGCAAAAATAATAATAAAAAAATATTGTTACTTTCAAATATCTGTTTTATAAAATAATGCTTCGCGAATCCAAACAAAGCATGGCTTTTGCTAGTAATAATTTAGTGATTTTAATAACTTTGTTTTTTAAAATATACAATCATATACTATAATCTCACGAGAAGAATATTCTATAATTTTATGAAAATTTTTAGACTATGCAAGTAAGGAAACCTTCCTTATGAGTTCTCCAAAATAACACATGCAATCCCTTCATCAGATGGTGCAATGTCTCGTAAATCCCCGCATTAATAATTCACTTATATCATTAACAAACCGATTCGTGAACAGCAGAAAATAGCCTTCTTCCAAAACATGACGCAACAACGATGCCATTCAAAACATACCCGCTTTGCGTGCTACACATTCATACATTCGAACAGAAAACGAAACAATAAAGAAAAAGAAAAAGGGAAAAAAACGAAGCAGAAAAGATGAAAATCCTTTCGGCCGCAGAAAGAAAAAAAAAAAAAAAAAAACATAGAGTAAAGCAGAGCCGGTTTTCCATCAGACAACAGACAGTGTGTCTGGGGTGGTGGAATTGATCTTTTCTCGATAAGGAAAGGGCAGCTGATGTCACTGTAGGCTCTTATTAGTGTGGGCAAGATGTTTTCGCCCGTGCTTCGTTATAGCACCCTCTCTACATATCAATTCAGGCATTCTGATTGGTCTACAAATTTTATTATGGTTGTCTGCTTGCTATGATTGGGCTACGTCGTCAAGATGATTCCTAGGTAGATTGGTTGACAGAAGTGTTTGTTTGTAAACATGCCCTTTCCTTATTTAGTTAGTTAGCATAAATACACATGGGACGAAAGGAGTGGAAATATCGCTGGACGAGGTAAGGCTTCTTCTCAATTCGTTATTATTAGAACCTTATCTGCATATTAAAAATCTAAATAGAAATCCCACCCCCCCTTTTTTTTATAAGATCGCAAGGGTTTGTAAAATTACTAAAATACTTGAAAAGCACGTGCTTTTGCTTATTTAAAGTTTTTTTTCCTCAATTATATAAAGATATAAATCAAAATTCTAAATTATTATATTTACAAATATTAAATTCATAAACGATGTCGCATGTCAAATTTCATTAATTGAAGATAAATAAAACGCTTGAAAACACAGTTTTCTTTATACAGGTACCCCCCCCCCCCCCGAACTTACTTATTACGCGACTACGTAAATTTGCTCATACTTAATAAATCTTGAAAATTACATTTGCGAACACATCAGTA
This sequence comes from Maratus speculifer, assembly GCA_964019185.1. Classification (NCBI taxonomy): domain Eukaryota; kingdom Metazoa; phylum Arthropoda; class Arachnida; order Araneae; family Salticidae; genus Maratus; species Maratus speculifer. Next base: position 64,847,249 of record OZ025301.1, on the reverse strand, counting down.
TATTTGATACGCAGTTGCATACTTTTAATAGTTATTTTATAATTAAAATGTATAGATATAAAGAACAAACATAACATAGTTTATCTATTAGATTAAGAATATTTTTATTGGTATATATTAAAATTATACAATAAATAAATAAATAAATAAATAAAATAAAAATTTAAAAAAAATGGCGCGAGCTTTTGTAAAATTTTATTACAGTAGGCTCCCTCAAATCTGAACTGCTTGGGATCGAATGTTGTGCGGATTTTTGAATTTTGTGGATTTCTGTCATTACTTTGTTTACATCTTTTTAAAAAGTAATTTGAATGTAATTAACAATGAAATTGAAACTGTAATAAATGCTTACAATATAATAAAATATTAAAATAAGTAATAAACTAAAATAACAATAATTTAGATAATTTTTAAAATGATTAAAATATTAAAAGCAAAGTCAAATTAATAATTAATAATGTATAATTAAATATTTATCATAAAGATAAGATGTATTTTTCCTATGAAACTGGCCTCATAAAGATACATCATTAATTTACATAAAAATTATGAATTACGGAAAAATTATTTCATGTTAAGCCAGCTTTAATAATCAAAACAGTTTGATTAATATATAAATATATTTGGTAAAAAGATTAATTATCAATGATATCAGCAATATCTTGAATTTTTCTGAATTAAATTTATTCTTGCTTCATGAAAAAACATGTAATTAACAAAAATTACGGATTAAAAAGTACATATGGAATGATATAAACTAAAAAAGTTAAATTTTGTATCTACATCTGAACTGAATTTTTCATTGCTTACATCTGTAAATTACGTACGTATTTTAGAAAGTTGCGGATTTGAGGGAATCTGCTGTACTTAAGTACTTGGAAAGACGTGCTTTTACTTATTTACAGTTTTTTTTTCAATTATACAAACAAAGATAAATGATATTATTGAAAAAATGTACAATTTATTCATTCAAATATTTTTAATAAACAAAAGTAAAAAAAATATCATTGCTTTTATTTTGAATTTTTTAATATAGAAATTGTTTTACTTAATTAAAAAAACCAATCAAAATTCTAAATTATTATATTTACAAGTATTAAATTCATAAATGATGTCATACGTCTATTTTCATTAATTAAAATAATAATAATAATAATAAATAAATAAATAAACAGGCTTGAAATCCCGATTTTCTCTATATAGGCATCCCCAAACTTACGTATTACATGACTTACGTGAATTCCTATTTACATAATAAATTTCGAAAATTACATTTTCAAACATACAAGCATGTTGCATACTTTTGATGTTTATTTTATTAATAAAATATGTAGATATAATGGATAAACATAATATAGTTGATATAATTAGAACGAGTTATATTTTAATTGTTTTTTTTTTTATTTATATTTACATTTTACCCATCATACGTAGTATAGGGTAAGTCTTGCAATCGTTTTGAAAATCGAAAAATTTTTTTTGACGGATTTACACGTTTTAGATAGTGGAGATTCCGAAAAACATATTTTTAGAAAAAATTTTTTGCCGTCCGTCTGTCTGTCTGTCTGTCTGTCTGTCTGTCTGTCAGTCTGTCTGTCTGTAAACGCTCTATCTCCCGAACAAATTGAGATAGAGACTTGAAATTTTGTATGTAGTTAGTTTGTAAGAATGGGACGAACTCTATTTAATATCAGAAACCTCGATTATCCGGAACTATTTTTTTCGGACTCTCGAAAAATTCGTTCTGATGAAAGGTATATAAAAATTTTCGAATTTTTTTGTTCTAAGGAATGGACGTAAAAGGCAATAAAATAACACATATTTTACATATAGAACGAAGTCGATCGGATAATTAGTTGCCGAGATATTTGTAATCTTGTTTTCCACATTCTTCGATTTTTCATGACCCTGTATTTCATTCAAATTTCAATTCAGAGGTATATTTTAATTGGAAACGAGACGCTTAATCCGACGCAATTAATTGTTAGTTAATAGAATTATTATTTTTGGAGTTATAAGGATGTTTCTTTTACGCAGTTCGGTACTACTTGAGTAGTTTGGCGTTTTATATAATTTGTCGAAATGGGTACATCAGCAGTTCTTTAATATAGCATTACTATGTATATTAACAATATTTAAATTTTGTTTATGAATTGCAATGCATTGTATAAATAGTTTTCACATGTTTTATTTTCATATACATATCCATGATGGGTAAGTATTACGGTAGCCCCCAACGACTAGTTTTAATCTTTATCGTTAGTTATTAATAGTTGCCATCTACTTCTTAATAAATACAATTTGTTCTTATCAAGGATTAATTTATTTTATGAGTATTATTATTTTGTTTTGTGATTAGAATTCAAGATGATTAGGTTAAATTAGTCCTCTTTAATTATTTCTTATTTTTAGAGTCGGTTGATGTAGATACTAAATTGTTATAAATCAATTCATCAATGTTAGATTTATAAATCCAATATTACAGAAGATAGTATTTGGAATTTTGTTTTTATATTTTTTCATACTTTTACAGGGGTTTATATACGAGTAAATAATGTCCCAGATTTATTTGACTTATTTATTTATTAAATACTACTGTGTAAATAATGTAGCTAGGTATGTATGCATGTATTTAAATACAGCAAATATTGCATTATCTTTCGAAATTTTACATAAGCAACTAACAAATTCGACTTACGAAAAAAATTCAAGTTGCCTAAAACATTACGGAACGCATTACTTGCGTAAATCGAGGGATGCCTGTACACAAATATTACTTTTCCATAGCTTCGAAGGAAAAAGAGAAAGATAAATTATAATATTTTCAAAAGTAAAATTGACATGGTATATGTGACATTTCATCAAACAGAAAAAAAGTGAAGAAAGAAAGAAAGTTAGAGAAAGAGAGAACATGGAATCTCCCTGTGATTATGCAGATGAAATGCTTTTAAAAAGTACACATAAAATAAAAACATATGCATAAAAAAAGATAAATTATAATATTTTCAAAAGTGAAATTGATAACGAGGGTAAACTGAGTTTTAACCCACTTCTTGGCAACGTTTTTTTTTTTTTTTTTTTTTTTTTTTTTTTTTTTTTTTTGACGCGCGATGACTGCGCTATGCCTTGCTTTTTTTCCGTTAGGTGCTGCTCTTTTTGGCAACCCTTGGAAATTCGGAGAGATTCCGCTCCTCTTTCTTTTCTAGTTTTCTTATTGGACGAGAGAGGAGAAACATTTATAAGTTTGAAGTCTCGCCCCTTGAAATTAATTAAATATCTCGTATCTCATTAGAGGCCGTTGGATTTCGAAGAGTGTAACATCGAGTCAGTAAATTTTTTGGGGGCAATATACGAGAGATTTTTTTAAATTAGAAACCTTTGTTTTGTATTTAAAAGGAAGTATTTTCTATATTTCTATTGTTTCTTGATTGCAGAGACCGGGATTTGTATTTAAAAGTAAGTGTTTTAGGCCTTTTTTTAGTACTTTAGATGTTTTGAATCATAATGTTATTTAGTTTCATATTATATATAAAAGAAAAACATTATTTGACTTCAAAGCTTAGTATATTTCTTTAGAAAATCTATTATTGATTTCTTTTTTTAGTTAAAAAAAGGCTGGTTTTGTTTTTAAAAGAAGGTATATCTTTTGCGTAGTGTCTCCTGGACTTCAATCCCGCTCTGGGAGACAAAACGCAAAAGCGCGCCAATGTAGCGATATTTTGGAAGCGCGCCAAGAAGGGGGTTAAAACTCAGTCGCGCCGATTTCGGATTTGAAAATTAAAACAAAACGATGATTGGCGTTTGGCGATGCAGTTAGCTGAACGTTCTCGCTTTCGCCAACTCGTCAAGGCTGGTGCTCAAAACGTGATTCTTTCTGAAAATGTTAACGGGTTAGGTACTTGGTATCGTGGCGGAAGACCGCCTAATTGTCGCTTAGCGGCAATAAACCTGATTTTTTTTTCTTTGCATGCCATCATTTCTGCAATACTTGCTTGTCGTTAAGCATACTTTGTTTCGCCTATTATTTAATGTTACATCCTGTTGTTTGAACTGCAAATGGTCAAACGACAAAATGGTCTAGTAATTTAGGATCTTGATCAGATGACGAGACCTTCACCTGGCAAGGCACCTCCAGAGGTATAATTCGCATATCCATACCTATAAGGGGAATGGGGAGGGGCCCATTCTGTTGTTAAATTTCACCAACTGAGCGAAATGGAAATATTTAATTAGTATGATAACTTTACCAATCAGTTTGATTGTGTTAAAAATGCAATATATCTACGTACCCATCATAGCTCCTTTACGTGCGGAAAGTGAAAATCTGAGCAAAAAACGCTCAGTCGTGCCCAGTTAGCCCAGTAAAGCATTTGTCATGCAAGCCAGGTATCTGGGTTCGATTTCCGGCCTGGGCAATTTTTCGCTCAATTGAAAATATTTAATTCGTATGATAACTTAACCAGTTAGTTTGATTGTGTGTCAAAATGCAATATATGCATTAGATAGACGAAAGGTTTTGGATTGCCATTACTGATTAGTTTTCCTTTGTTTTCAATTTCGACCTACATACGTTTGAACCCATTGACATGGAAATCTGTCTAAAATATCTGTCTTTTTTGATACATTAAGATTCCATATTAATTGGTTTTGCCGTATATAATTATTAATTATATGTAAATGACTGGGAATTTTCTTTAGCTGTTTTATGTACTTGAGAAAACAATTGTTTTCTCAATAAAATAAATGCTATTAATTTAGAACAAATAACGTTTATATGCAAATGACAGATGTTTTATGTTCTTCTCGTATTCGGTATTTTGACTTTCAAATTTGACACGCATTTTCTTCTTACATTGGGGTTTGCATATACAGTCGACTCTCGTTAATTCGAACTTATCGGGACCACAAGAAATTTTCGAATTATCCGAAGTTCGAATTATGGAAAACATGCTTAATATGGTACTATTATACAAAGGTATTAATGTTATAGTGCTTTTTAAACTTATTTCGTCTGTTATCATTAGAATATGACTTAAAATTAAATTAGACTGTATAAATACATAAACTAATTAAAAGATTAGAAAGAAGCACGATGGAAGAAAAATTTAAAGCGTCACTGATGGATAGACGGGGCTCTAAGAAAGTGGATATCAAAGGCATTGTATTGTACGTATACTCGTTCGGAACAATTTTCACAAAAATCAAAGAAAGAAAGTTATTCGAATGATATGAAATCCGTGAGAAAGAAAAGAAAAATGAAAAATCGGAATTCTCGTTAGTTCGAATTAAACGAAGTCAAGAGAAAATGAGTTCGAATTAATAAAAACTTTAACGTTATTCTGCCATTGAAAATTTCGGGACTTCATGTTTAGTTCGAATTAAGCGATGATTCGAATTATCCGATTTCGAATTAACGAGAGTCAACTGTATAATGTTATCATTAAGGGGAGGGGGTCTCGCACATGATATCGTAAGCTATTGCGATGGGGAGGAGGTTTGTCTTTTGTTATCATTTTTGATCTAATCAAATTTTTTTTTTTTTTTAAATGCCTTTGGTTCAGAAAAGTATGTTATCTTTTTAAGTCTATTATCTATTTTCATGAAAAATCAAAATTATTAAAAATCGCTAAATTATCATAAAATTATTTCATCCTAAAATGTAGAATACCCCAACGTTTGACATTCCTATTCTTTTTACTTTCTTCTATCTTCAATAAAAGATAATAATGTAATCGAAATTTTTTTTAGAATTCCAGTTTTCGACGGATTTACACGTTTTAGAAGTCAGAGATTCCAAAAAACATGTTTTTACAAAATGTCTGTCTGTCTGTCCGTGTGTCTGTGTGTATGTCGCCATTCTACCATCAAAAAGTGTATGAAGTTATGCATAGAATTGAACCAAATTTTTGTGAATGTTTTTGGCTGTGGCAAGCAAGTCCTCCTTCAGTTTTGAAATATTCCGCCGGGCGTCCCTTCCGCCGAAAGAGGTGGGACGCCCTCCGTGGGGGTCTTTCTACGGGAATCTAACTCGTATTTACGCAAGGAAATCCAAGGTTTGAAGAAAACCACGGAAAACTCCGAACGGTTAGGCCGACGGCCGCAATTGGGTTCGTACCCAGCATTTGCCGTCTACCAATTGAAAGGGCATTTTCCGGAGGATTTACAAGTTTCAGAGAACAGAGTCCTAAAAAAACATTTTTGTATAAAATGTCTGTTTGTTTGTCCGTATGTCCGCTTTTTATCATCGAAAAGCGTATGATGTAAGGCATAAAATTAAACCGAATACCGTAAAAAGACCTGGAGGTGCCGCATTGAATTCACCTCAACCTCAAACTTAACCTCATCCTGTTTAAGGTAAAAATTTTAGAATTAGTTAAAATTCGGTTTGCATATCAAAACGCAGTTGGTCAAGTAATATCTTGGTGGAAAATACCAGAAAACTCGATTTTTGCGATTGATTCGTAGGTTTACTGTTGTGTTTTCCTGTGTCCAAAGGCTTGAGAATATGGAGGACTGGAAGCAAGAAAACGCAATAATAAATCTACGAGTAAACCGCTAAATTCGGGTCGTTAGAATTTTGCACCAACGTATATTTCTTGGCAGACAAAATGCATTTTAATATGCAAATTAAGTTTAAACTGATTCTGAAACTTCAGCAGTTGAGGTAATTGTCTGCGCTTCCGCCTACCGGTTTAAGGCATTGACTTATTCATATGAACGTGTTCGTCTTTTTAAAAGTGAATCGAACAGTGCTGGAAATGCATGCGATATCGTCAGATTCTGCCAGTTGCGTGTGTAATATATTGTAAAAGAAAGAAAAAGGACAATTTTACGGAAATTGTACTTGTAATCGAGACGCTATACAATTTACTGTTTTTTTTAACAGAAAAACTTTCGTAAATTCAAAAAAAAAAAAAAAAAAAAAAAAAAAAAAATGAAAATTTTTTAGAATTTATGAAAACTTTTCCTTTAAAAAGCAGTGAATTATACTGGCTGCTTCCCGATTACCAGTATAATTCCCGTAAAATCATGCTTAAAAATAAATAAATAAATAAATAAATAAATAAATAAAAAATAATCTTTTTTTTACAGTGTAGTGTGAGAACGCGTTAGAAGGAAAGATTCAAACAATTTTCAACAGCGAAAAATGTGAGTGCTAATGAAATCTATCGTCGAATTCAAAATGAGTAAGGCACGGGGTGTACATTACGCAGATTACCACCGGCCCGCGGGCCGAGCCGGTGGAATCATTTCAAATTTTCTAACGGGCCGGGCCGGTTAGCAGATTTAGAATAGTTTTTTCAACGGGTCGGGCTGACAAACAACATAAACGGGCCGGGCCGGCAAAAAAAAGAACGGGCCGGGCCGAGAAAAGAAATTTTCGGGCCTGCCGGCCCGTTCTGAAGATTTAAGCAGAGGCGATAAAATATGAGCTATTTTCAACGAAAATGGTTTTAACGGGAATATGTATGAATGTGGCCATACTAGTTTGACAGCATCAATATAAAAATGCACAGTGTATCGGCATCGGAGAATTACATTATGTGAAACCCGTTTTAATATTTTTTTAGCTGACTCATACCGGTCCGAGATCACGCTTGCATTATTTTTTTACATATAGACTGGCCGGACCGGCACTAGACTTAATTATTGGCAGAAAACATGATTTGTAAAATTATTAACAGCGATAAAGAACTTAAGTTAGCTTAGTCTTCGGATATATACTTCTTGATGATTTTTAAATTAATTTCTCAATAATGCGAAAGTTCGACACATTTTCTGATTAATTTTAAATTGTAAAAGTATAAAAGTGATAAGCCTAACTATTGAAGGGATTTGGAATCGAATAACGTTTTTCCTTTTTGGTAAATAAAATACTTGTATAACCTTGTTGAAATATAATAGTTTCTCAAATGATTGCAGGTTTTTCTCCCTTCCCTTGCTATTGCTTCCGGAAATTCTATTCAAAACGCTAATTATGACAGTATTTTATTTGTTTGCAGTATTCTTAAATTGCTTGTTTCAAAAAATGGATAACGCCATTCGATTATATAGTTTCTGAATAAAGATATCTGCTAATCTTATGCGTTTCCGAGGGAAAAAAATGAAGTTAGAAATGTATCAGAAAGGGGCTTCTTTGAATTTAAGAATGAATTTGGATTTGAAATCTATAATAAAATGATATAGAAATATATTTATAAATCTTCTTTTATTAACAGCTTCGAAGTTAACAATGTTTTTAGCTTTCTTTCTTTTTTCTTTTATTCTAAGTGCTGGGCAGATCTAGACTCCTGTAACGGAAATTCTTAATTAATTACACCAGCATACCCTAAACCCCCTAGTGAATTAGGTTATTAGGTAAGCCACTCCTAATCACTTAATTTTAGAAAATTCATAGTGCTAAGTAAAAAAAAATAGTCAATATCTAATAAAAATAAAAGTGATCGTTAAAGGTCCTGGATAAATCCTTAGATAATGGCAAGGCATCAGCCTTCACTCTACCCTATTTGCGTTGTGTAATTTTGAAAAAGGAATTAACTTTTAGACCGTAAGTAAATATCAGAACTTAAAATACAAAAACAGACTTTTTAACCTAAGTAATCTTAGAAAACTATACTAACAATAAAGTAAAATAGGACTCATGGTTGAAATGAAATATACAAGTTTAACAATTAATATACATTTATTTACAATATTATATTTACAAATTAAAGATGTGTCACACAACACATCGGGTTCAAACATGAAAAAAAAAAAAAAAAAAAAAAAAAAAACAGTTAAACATTTATTCACACAATTATTAGTGATAATTCTAGAATAAAAAATTTATTTTAATAATTCATTACTCTAATTCTTGGGTACCAATTTGAGCGTACAGACCAATTTTACTCATATTTCTTTTTTTTAGCCCTAAATAAAACCTGAGGAACAATAAAATTAAAATGCAGTACCTTTGTATCTTTAGTCGTTGAGAGAAACCTGGAACAGCAAGAGCAGTCATTGTCAGAGTCCGTTGAATCTATCCTCCTCGGATGTGGTGACACTTACAAGGGCACCACCAAACATGGTGCGCACAAATTTTGATGATTTCAAAGTATGTTGTAGAGGTCATACTACTAATTATTCACCTGAAAGGATTCTTTCAAATGGGCCTTGGTTTTTGAGAAATTGGGGGTCAAAGTTCAGCGTATATTTCAAATACTTATTAGTACAGATGCCGTCTGTGAATCAGTGGCGTTGTGGTAACGTACAAGCCTGCAAGTCGAAAGGTTGCGGGTTCGAATCGGTCATCAGTGTTTATTTATTTATTTTTGTATTTTTACACGTTACAAATTTTAAGTATTTTTATTACAAAATTGCTACAGCTTTTGATATTTTCTTAATAAATTACATTTACATTTTTAAATTTTTTCATGAAAATTTATTTTTTTTCTGCAATTTTTAAACGAATATTTCTATTGATAAAACTACAAAACTAGTTTACGCCTAGAACTTTTTTTTATTAATTATTATTCGCGTTTTTTATTCTAAGCACAATCCTGAAATAATGATTTTTTTTCCCCTCCCGCTTTTTTATTTTATAGCATTCTAAATGAAAACGTGCCTTTTTTTGTATATGTATAAATAATACAAAATAATTTTCGGGTGCAATTTTTTAAACGTCTTTAGGATTAGATTATTCAAGTAATGCGTATCTTCGAAAAAGTAATAAAATATTAATGCAGTAATGTTAAAATGCAAGTTGTTACCAATTATTCAAGTTTTCAATTTTCCAATTTTCTGTAAATACATTTATCTCCAAAGTTCAACATGAACATAAGTTATCGTTTGCACAAATAAGAAATGACAGATTACATCTATTTTTTTATCAAACCAAAACACTCGTTCCGTAATTCAACTGAAATACGAAATAGACGATGGGACGAAGCCTCAAAATATGCTTAAAAATGAGATTCCGTTTGCCATCTCATAGGACTACGTAAATTTGTTGTTAAAATATTTTAACATCCATATTTTATCGAAAATAGCAATGTTCCCACATTGAAACTTGCACATTACTATAAAATACAGAAATATACTCGAAACTATATCTTTTAACCACTTTGCAGCCATTTTTAGAATCGGCACTAGATGGCGCCACCAAAATCCATTAAAAAGAAACAAAAATACAACAAAACAACTTATAAATCACAATACATGCCTTTTTATTTTATATTGTGTCTAAAAAGATATTAATTCTGAGCTAAATAAGCATATTTTATTTACATTCATATGGGTTTAAATCCTTTGTAGATTTTGAAACGAGAAATTATAAAAAATAATGTAATTGCTTAGAAACAGATAGGATGTCAAACGTGTGTCTGTGTTATGAAAAATGTATAAATATTAGATTTTCCCAGAATATTCAAATTTCCATATCAAAAATTTTTTTCCTAGCAGAAGCGTGTAATTTTTTATATTCTGTTTAATGAGATAAAATTTATAATACATATAAAAATACTTTTTTTAATCGTCTGCTTTCCTCCGTAATTATCAGAATAAATGAAGATTTCTTTTTATTGGTCTTATTTTTTCACTTTTACAAATGATGATTAAACCTTTTTTTTTTTTTTTTTTTTTTTTTTTTACTTTTAATATATTTTTAAACATATTTATCACGAATTGAGTATTTTAGTAATATAAATTATATTAAATGCAGTATTAAATTATCTAAAAATCGAAGCACAATATTGTGTAATACACATTTGAAAAGAAAAAAAAGTGACTGATTAATCTAAAAATATTAATATTTAAAGTAGTGGAGATTTTTAAATATTGAAATTTTCTTATACTTTTTCAAAATTTTAATTAAATACAAATTTTTATTTATTTGTTGCAAAATGTACTTTTAGTTTAACCCTGAAGTGCAGTCAGTTCACCATATTTTGAAAAATAATAATAAAAAAATGTTGACAAAGTAAACTGTCCTCTTCAGAAAATATCAAAAGGTTCAAAGCTGTAGAATTTTCAATTCTGCTTATAATTTGCGAAGTGTAAAAAAACATAAAAATAAATAAAAGGCCGAGGACTGATTCGAACCCGCAACCTTTCAACTTGCAGGCTCGTGCGTTACCACGAAGCCACTGATTCACATGCGGCGTGCGTAATAATAAGTATTTAAAATATACGCTGAACTTTGACCCCCAATTTCTCAAAAATTAAGGCCCATTTGAAAGAATCCTTTCAGCTGAATAATTAGTGGTATGACCCCTACAACATACTTTGAAATCATCAAAATCTGTGTGCACCATGTTTGGTGGTGCCCTTGTTAGTAAAAACCTGGCGATGGCACACACTCATTTTCTTTCGACTCATAAACATCGAGTCTCAACTTCTATTTTTGTGTGGAGGTTTTCACCTCAAAAGAAAACTTTCAAAACCAGGAGCATCTTTTTCATTTCAGCCAGCATCCTGCATCTCTGCATCCCTAAAAAAAAGAACTCCCAATCTTCTCATCCATAGCAGGCGGGGCTAACCCCCTTCTCTCCCTCATACACCAGTGATGACCAGTAAGTTTTTTTTACTGATGACACCTCGACAGATATTCGCTGGCCCTTTGTACGAAGATAGGGGACTCATCCCCTATCGCCTGCCTTCCCGTCCGATAGAAGGAAAAAAAGCCGCGAATTTAAACCTTGCTGTGGGGTCTCATTTTATTACTCTGTCATATATTTGTGTATAAATCCAATCCTGACAATACTGTCAAGACATTGTGTCCAGGGCGCCAAGTCGTCGGAACTCCTATTCAGAGATGCCATTATTGATAATTGGCCTGTTTTGCTTCTTAACACGTAAATAGCACTAACATGAAATATAATACTCTTTACAACATTCATATTACATATAAATATACAGGGTGATTCCGAATTTTTGTTACAATAAAAGAGGGGTGATAGTACACATCAAGACAAACAATACTAAATAGGAGACCAAGGGTCCAAAACGTTTTCCTAAGGAAATAGCCGCCATTAAAGTTTAGGGACCAAAATTTCAAATAAACATAAAAAACGAAAAAATCGGTCGATTGATTTGCGGTTTTCACTAAAATTATTCTTTATGTCGGCATTTTCTTGAAATTAAATTATAAAGATAACTTTCAAAAAATGCCGATAGAGGGCGCTTTAGACTTTGGAGTAACGAACAATTATTTTTTGCCGGTATTTTTTGTATCTCATTAAATGTTTTCGTAAGCTTAGACTCAAACTTAAATTTTGAGCTCAAAATCTGTAGTTGGGAGTGGTTAAGTAACACAAACTGAGCTGTGTTCAGAGGGTTCAAATTTCAAATGATTATAAAAAACGGAAAAATTGGTCGATTGATTTGCGGTTTTCACTAAAACTATTCTTTATTTAGGTATTTTCGTGAAAATAAATTATAAAGATAACTTTCAAAAAATGCCGATAGAGGGCGCTTTAGACTTTGGAGTAACGAAGCACTCTGTTTTGGCGTTATTTTTTGCATCTTTTTAAATGCTTTCGTAAGCTTGGACTTGAACTTAAATTTTGAGCTCAAAATCTGAATAGATGGGAGTGGTTAAGTAGACAAACTTAGCAGTGTTCAGAGGGTTCAATTTTTAAATAATTGTAAAAAACGGAAAGATTGGTCGATTCGTTTGCGGTTTTTGCTAAAACTAATTTTTAAATCAGCAGTTTTCTTGATCAATCAGTGTTTTCTTGGAAATAATTTTTAAAGATAAATTTCACAAAATGCCGATAGAGGGCGCCTTAGACTTTGGAGTAGCGTACAACTATTTTTAACTGTTATTTTTTTAATCTCATTAAATGCTTTCAAATGCATAGACTTAAATTTTGGGCTGAAATTCTGATTCGTTGGGAGTGTTTCAGTAGCGAAAAATTGAATTGTGCTCGATAAGGAAAGAGGGTTAAATTTTAACTCCTGAACACACTTCAATTTGCGCTTCTTAACTCCTCGTAACGATTCAGGATTTGAGCTCAAAATTTAAGTTTAAATCTAAGCTTCCGAGAACATTTAAAATGCTTTTGCAAGCATTTAATTAGAACCAAAAATAATGGTTAAAATGAATTGTTGGTTCCTCTGAAGTTTAAGGCGCCCTTGATTTATCTTTAAAAATTATTTTCAAGAAGATACTGACTTAAAGAATAGTTTTATTTTAAACCGCAAACGAATCGACCAATTTTTCCATTTTCTATAAGTACTTTAAATTTGAACCTCCCCCTCCCCCTTGAACACAGTTCACTTTGTGCTACTTAACCACTCCCTACTATTCAGATTTTTAGCTCAAAATTTAAGTTTAAGTCTAACCTTCGTAAATCATTTAAAGAGATGCAAACAATAACGGCAAAAAATAGTTAGTTGTTCGTTACTCCAAAGTCTAAAGCGCCCTCTATCGGCATTATTTGAAATTTATGTTTATAATTTATTTTCTCGAAAATAACTAAATAAAGAATAGTTTTAGTGAAAACCGCAAATTAATCGACCAATATTTCCGTTTTTTTTTAATCATTTGAAATTTGAACTCTCTGAACGCAGCTCAGTTTGTGTTACTTAACCACTCCCAACTACAGATTTTGATCTTAAAATTTAAGTTTGAGTGTAAACTTACGAAAACATTTAATGAGATGCAAAAAATACCGGCAAAAAATAGTTGTTCGTTACTCCAAAGTCTAAAGCGCGCTCTATCGGCATTTTTTGAAATTTATCTTGATAATTTAATTTCAAGAAAATGCCGACATAAAGAATAATTTTAGTGAAAACCGCAAATCAATCGACCGATTTTTCCGTTTTTTATGTTTATTTGAAATTTTGGTCCCTAAACTTTAATGTCGGCTATTTCCTTAGGAAAACGTTTTGGACCCTTGGTCTCCTATTTAGTATTGTTTGTCTTGATGTGTACTATCACCCCTCTTTTATTGTAAAAAAAATTCGGAATCACCCTGTATATAAAACATCAGAAAATTGATTATATGCTTAATATACACTTTTATAATCAGCACTAACAATATTAATAATAAAATTTCAAAAATAACTCTATGTACAATTTCTTTTATCCATATGAATATCAGTAGAATTGCTGGGTCCTTACATGTTTCCAGCATCTATTCTAAGCCATATTAATTTTTTAATGAATCTTTATTCGAATGTTGAAAGCCTAAGAATCTAAATAATCATTAATGTTCTTAATGTGTATTTCCTGTAAAATATACGGTAAAATCATTCCATAGATATGTATGCAGTATTCTTTAAAAGAATCTTAGTTATATGATAAAAATTTGAATTTTTTAGAAATCGTAGAAATTGTAACGGTCCAAAACGGGCCGGGCTTGTTTTCGCTGATTTTTGTACGGGCCGGGCCTAAAATATAAAAATCTAAACGGGCCGGGCCGGGCCTAGAAATTCCGGCCCGTGCAGACCTCTAGGAAAAGGATTCCGTGCACTCGACCAACTCGTGACCTGTTATCATTACAGCTTCTTCCACTTTGATAATCCTTACACTATCGGAATACCGATCTGCGCGACGCACACATTTCTGCGATTTATACATATGAGATGTTTATTTATTTATTTTATCCGAGTGCGTTAAAGCGTGTTGATGTGTGTTAAAACAATTATACACGCACTTGTGTTACCGATTACAACGCCGGATTTAAATATTTTAAGAACTTATTCATAAATAAATTAATTAATTTTAAGGTCTTGTTTTATTACTGGACCAAAGGTTATAAATCGTCACTTATTCTTTAAGCTTACAATAGTATAGGGAAGACTGGGGCATATGTGAACAGTTCATATAAATATAGCTTTTTTTCACAATTGGCTTAATTCCTAAAAATAAAGACCACTGAATATAGTAAACATAACTCTTTTTACACACGTTATTTTTTTAAAATCACCTTTATATTTATTCTTACTTTTTTAAATGCTCTTATAAATTGAAAAAATTGTTTATACAGGGTGATTCAGCTCGTCGGTGACAAACTTTAAGGATCGATAGAGCACACCTAGACGAACATTTTTTAATAGGGAATGTAGGGTCCCTGACGCGATGGTAAGGCGCTAGGCGCTTTCGAAAATTTGGGTGCCGAAATTCGAAACGTCATAAAAACTAGGGAAATGGTTAGATTTTCTTGCTTGTTGCGTCGAAATGATTCTGTTTGTTTAGACTTTCTTCAGTACCAATTTGATAAGCGTATCTCTTAAAACATGGATAGGGGGCGCTGCAGACTTTGGAGAGCTAGACAACAACTTTAAGCCCGTTATTTTGATAATTTAACACATGCTCGCCAAAGTTTATACTCTAACTTAAAGTTTGAACCCAAAAGTAGAGCCGTGCAAAAAGCGTAAGAGCCGGAATAAAATGTCAAAGTACAGGGTGGTCGAAACTCGAAGGCTCCTAAGAGATAAACAAACAGATTTCTTGACTTATGGCATGCATTTTCATGATTCTGTTTGCTGGGGCTCTCTGAAACTCAGTTGAACGGTACAAAAAGAAACATCGATAGGGGGCGCTTTGGGCAAAAAACATAATTCGTTGACATTTCGGACGCTAACTGGAAACGGGGCGCTACGATCAGTTAGAAACAAAACAAGAGAGTAATTTACTTATCATAAGAAGCTATTAAAACTGCAGTTTTTTTTTTTTTTTAACAAACATAGCTGGTTTCAATCATGCACAATGCGCGCAATAAAATTTACATAAGGTGCTTTTTGCTGATTTATGCAAAAGATATCGTACCATATCGATATGCAAAAGATACGTAATGCGTAGACGACAACGCGAGATGACGTAGTTGTATGCGCAGACACGTCTTTTGAACGTGCGGTACCTACTTAAGCTTCGGGTTACTTGTCTGCAGATCGGTAGTAGGATGGAACGGTACACAAACTCTGAATTGGCTGACATGCATTTGGCGTATGGCGTTGCTGGTTGTAATGGACGAGCCGCTCAGCGGTTGTACGCCGAGCGTTACCCCAACAGGCAAATCCCCTGCCATGCCTTCTTCGCTCGAGTACACCAGAGGTTGTCCACAACGGGATCTTTCGACGGAGGCAGGCCTGAACGGGAGCGATCAGTGAGCACCCCCGACAACGAAGAGGCTGTGCTTAACCTGGTTGAGGACAACCCAGGTCTTAGCACGAGAGATATCGCCAGACATGTTGGCATTTCGCAAGCAACTGCGTGGCGCATCTTACGTTCCCGGAATCTGCACCCCTACCACATCCAGCGGGTGCAGTTGCTCAGAGAGCAGGATTTTGGCCCTCGAGTGGAATTCTCAAGATGGTACTTGGCGATGAGATCCAGGGATCCCCGTTTTGTAAACAGCATTTTGTTTACGGACGAGTCCACCTTCAGCCGGGAGGGAATGTGGAACGCCCACAACAGTCATGTGTGGTGTGATGAAAATCCACATGAAACCAGAAGCCGAGCAGCCCAGGAGCGTTTCTCAGTAAATGTGTAGGCCGGCATTCTGGGGGATTGCCTCATTGGCCCTTATTTGTTACCTGAACGGCTGACAGGTGGAAATTACCTGATTTTCCTGGATCAAGTGCTGCCGCAGCTTCTGGAGGAGGCGCACGTACCCGAAGGTTCGCGTCGCCAGATGTGGTTCCAGCACGATGGAGCTCCGGCCCATTACACGAACGACGTGCGTCTCCATCTAAACGCAAGGTATGGCCAGCGGTGGATCGGGCGTGGGGGTCCAGTTCACTGGCCTGCCCGATCACCAGACCTCACCTGCTTGGATTTCTTCCTTTGGGGTTACCTGAAGGCCGAGGTATACCATACACCTGTCAGCAGTGCTGAAGAACTTGTGGCGCGCATTGTGGCAGCTGCAGGGCAGATCAGAGATACTCCTGGCATTGTTGGAAACACACACTCCTCAATGCGACGGAGGTGCGAAGCCTGCATCATGGCCCAAGGTCGAAATTTCGAGCATCTTCTGTAGTGTTATTTTTTGTAAATAAATTTCCAGTATCATTGATGTTTTTGGTCTAAATTTATTCAGAAGTGTTGAGCAGAGGTAGAAAATGTGTTTTCATTATTACTAACTGATCGTAGCGCCCCGTTTCCAGTTAGCGTCCGAAATGTCAACGAATTATGTTTTTTGCCCAAAGCGCCCCCTATCGATGTTTCTTTTTGTACCGTTCAACTGAGTTTCAGAGAGCCCCAGCAAACAGAGTCATGAAAATGCATGCCATAAGTCAAGAAATCTGTTTGTTTATCTCTTAGGAGCCTTCGAGTTTCGACCACCCTGTACTTTGACATTTTATTCCGGCTCTTACGCTTTTTGCAGGGCTCTACTTTTGGGTTCAAACTTTAAGTTAGAGTATAAACTTTGGCGAGCATGTGTTAAATTATCAAAATAACGGGCTTAAAGTTGTTGTCTAGCTCTCCAAAGTCTGCAGCGCCCCCTATCCATGTTTTAAGAGATACGCTTATCAAATTGGTACTGAAGAAAGTCTAAACAAACAGAATCATTTCGACGCAACAAGCAAGAAAATCTAACCATTTCCCTAGTTTTTATGACGTTTCGAATTTCGGCACCCAAATTTTCGAAAGCGCCTAGCGCCTTACCATCGCGTCAGGGACCCTACATTCCCTATTCAAAAATGTTCGTCTAGGTGTGCTCTATCGATCCTTAAAGTTTGTCACCGACGAGCTGAATCACCCTGTATGTGCTCCACTGGTAGTTGGGAAAACACGTGGGGCATTAACACATTTTATAGTTAATTTAACACCTTTTGTGTAAAATTAACTATAATACAAAGTGTTTAAATTTCTCTAATTTCTGGGTGATATGTTTAAGCACAAGTTTAGAAAATGAAAGTAAGTAAATTGGGGACGGGAAGGAAGACTATAGGCTATTTCCATGAGTACTTGTAGTGTAAGTCACAGGCTACGATTTTTGGCTACCAGTATTTTAGTACGAAAAAATGCGATTCATTTTTTCGGCACATTCTCATTAATTGAATAAGGCCAAGCAGACTTTTCGAAAATAACGGTGGCAAACAAGCATAGTAATTATAAGGTAATGTGACTTACACTACAAAACCCATGGAACTAGCCTATAAGATTAATTATTGTTGCAATATAATAATAAAAAGAATACTGCCCAGTTAAACTGATGGCATTGAGCTCACAGGCTACGCATACTAATTGTACGTTACAGCCTTATATTTTCAAGGGTTAATTCTGTTCGGAAAAAAATTAAAGAAGGGGAAACAACTTCCCTTTTTCCTTTTATATTTAATTATTGAACCCTCTAAACTAATCAGGGACATACTTTATCATATAAAAAATCTATATCAAAAATTCAGAGCAAATCGGAAAATTCTTAATAAAAACCCATTTATATAATTTAAGAGGAATTATCCCCCTTTTTTATACTTAACCATTAAACTTCCAAAACTATTTAGAGATTTGAACGAAATCTGATAATTCTGCATGAAAAACCCATTTATATAAATTAAACGCAAGGGCATTAGAGCCCCCGTTCCCCCTGTATATACTTATTCAGTGAAAAACTAATACCAATCACGGAGGCGCCCAACCAGAATGATCCTATATCTGAAACTGATAATTCTGCATGAAAAACCCATTTATATCAATTAAAGGGAGGGACACGACCCCCCGTCCCCCCTGTTATACATATCGAATGAACTCCAAAAACTAATCAGGGAAGCGCCTTATCGAGATATACTCATATACAAAGTTTTATGTGGATCGGATATTTTTATCATGAGTTATCGCGTTACGCACGTACATACAGAACGGACGGGCACATACGCTCTCAGGCTATGATAGCCTGTGAGCTAAAAAAATGAATATTGCCCAGTTAAACTGATGGCATTGAGCTCACAGGCTACGCATACTGATTGTACATTACAGCCTTATATTTTCAGGGGTTAATTCCGTTCAAAAAAATTAATAAGGGGAAACAGCTCTCCCCCTTTTTTTTATACTTTATCATTGAACCTCCTAAATTATCAAGGATATGCTTTACCATATAAAAAATCTATATCCAAAATTCAGAGCAAATCGGATAATTCTTAATAAAAACCCATTTAGCATTTATATAATTTAAGAAGAGTTATACCCCTCTTTTATTCTTAACCATTAAACTTCCAAAACTATTCAGAGATTTGAACCAAATCTGACAATTCTGCTTCAAAAACCCATTTATGTAAATTAAGGGGAGGGGCATTAGAACCCCTGTTTATACTTATTCAATAAACACCTTATAACATTCACGGAATCGCCTCATCAGAATGATCCTATATCTAAATTTTGAACGAAAACTGTAAATTCTGCATGAAAATCCCATTTATATTAATTAAGGGGAGGGGCATGAGCCCCCCGTTCTCCCTCTTATACATATCGAATGAACTCCAAAAACTAATCAGGGAAGCGCCTTATCAGGTTATACTTATATACAAAATTTCAAGCGGATCCGATATTTTTATCATGAGTTATCGCGTTACGAACGTACGAACGTACATACAGAACGGGCGGGCACACAAACTTTCAGGCTATGATACCCTGTGAGCTAAAAAATAACGAAATAAATTTGGAAAAAATAAATAAATAAAGCTTTTAAATTTTGCTTCGAAGGTTTTGTTTCGGAGAGATTTTAAAAGGAGGGATTTAGATAATATTTATTGAAAACCTGCAGAAATACGAAAGATTTCCCCTCTGTATTTGCCTGAATTATTTCCAATTTAATGACAAAGGTGTTTTTTTTTAATGATTGTAAAAAAATCTCAACTATACCCCCCCCACACACACACAAAATTTAATTTCTTTTGTTTTTGAGAAATGAGAGCGTTGCAATCAAATTTTATGGTAGTTATCAGATAAAAAAATCTAGTTTCTTAAAATATTACTGATATCTATCTCCGTTTAAAGCATATATATGTTACAGGCCAAACCCGATTTTAGGCCAAACTAGAATGGCCTAGGCCAAACCGGTCTATCCTAACACCCATCGGATAAACTAGTTTTTCCTAGGCCAAACCGGTCTATCCTAACGCCCATCGGATAAACTAGTTTTTCCTAGGCCAAACCGGTCTATCCTAACGCCCATCGGATAAACTAGTTTCTCCTAGGCCAAACTAGTCTATCCTAAGGCCCATAGGACAAACTAGATTTTCCTAGGCCAAACTAGTATGGCCTAACTCTTATAGGATAAATAGACTGCTGTTTATTGGTCTGAACTAGTTTATTCTAGGCCGATCTAGATTATCCTAGGCCAAATCAATTTGGCGTGATTTTATTGAATTCAATGACCGCCTCAGCGCCAACATTCTAGTTTGTCCTAGGCTGATCTAGTTTGTCCTAGGCTGATCTAGTTTGTCCTAGGCTGACCTAGTTTATCCTAGGCCTATGTAATTTTACGTGTTTTTAGCTCACAGGCGTCAAAGCCCGAGAAATAATGAGCTCGCAGGTTCTGTATTTATGTATGTACGCATGTAGGTACGCGTGATTGTACGTATGTACGTACATATGTACGTAATGCGATAACTCTTGGTAGAAATATTCGATTTGCTTAAAATTTTGGAAGTAGTTTCATTTTGATAAGGTACTTTTCTGATTAGTTTTGGGAATTCATTGGATAATATTAAGAGGGGTGAACGGGAGGCTAATACCCCATTGTTAATTCAGAGAAATGGATTTTTCATGCAGAAATATCAGTTTTCATTTAAAATTTTAGGTATAGGATCATTCTGACAAGATGCCTCCGTGATTAGTTGTGGATGTTTATCGTTTAAGTGGAAAACAAAGGGCAATGTAGTTAACCCCCCAATAATTTAGATAAATGGTTTTGATGCAGAATTTACGGATTTGCGTCAAATTTGGATGTATGTTCTTTCTGATAAACGATTCCCTGAATAGTTTTGGGGAGTTTAATGGTTAAGTATGAAAGAAAAAGTGAAGGATTACCAACTTTCATAGGAAAAACTAGTTTATCCTATGGACATTTAGAGAAATAAGTTTGGCATAGGAAAACTAGTTTATCCAATTTGCGTTAGGATAAAATAGTTTGGTCTAGACTAATATAATTTGGCTCAAAATTGGGTTTGGCCGGTAAAAACATATCTTTCACTAGAATAAGCATAAATGTGTGTCAAGAGTCATTGCTTGTAACATCAATACAGAAATTTAACGTGTCCACCGTAGAGACATGATATATTGTACATGGTGTTTGCTTATTTTTATTTTTCTTTCTGAAGACTCAGGCCATGCTGTGATAAGCTTGCTTTTATTATTACTATTATTCGAGCCAGATCGCAGCTGAACATAATTTGGAATCGAACAGCTTTTCCATTTTTGAGAAATTAATTACCTGTCGACATATAGCTATTTTTGTCACGGCGTCAAGTTTTTCTTTTCCGTAAAGTCGCAACTGGAAATTCGATTCAAAACGTAGCTTTAATAGTATTTTCTCAAAGATACATCGCTTTTATGAAAAAATGGTTAACGCCATTCGATTGCATATTTTCTGAGTGAGAATGCCTGTTAATCTTATGCATTTCTGAAAAGGAATGAATTAATAAATGTGTTAGGATGTAGCTCTTTTGGATTTGAGAAAACCTATAAGGAATGATAGAAATGTATCTACTTTTTACTAAACATATTCAAAAGTTATGATGTTTATAACACTCCTTTTTTTTCTTTTATTCTAACTATTTAATGAATTCCTATTTGAATATTGAAGGACTAAGAATCTAAATAATCAATAATACATTGTGTATTTTCCATTTAACGAACACATCGTAATTTAAAAGTACATTGTAAATTTATCCATAAATATGTATGCAGTATTCTTTAAAGGAATCTTAAATGTATGTGAATTAAAATCTGAATTTTTTGCAGAAATTGAGTAGAGCCAGATCGAGCCGGACTGAGTCCCTTTTCACTGATTTTTTTACAGGCAGGGCTCGGGCTGAACTTTTAATTTTCATACCGGGCTTCGAAATTCCGGCCCGTGCAAGCCTGTAACAGTATTCTACTACTCTTCAAATAAAATACGTTATACAGGGGTGATAGCAAGACCACTTTACACAAGATTAGAGAGCAGTAGTCAGAATTAATATTAAAAAGAATATTGTCCTGTTAAAGTAATGGCTTTGCATTCACAGGCTGTTCACACTAATTGTGTGTTACAGACATTTTTTTTAAATATCACCCTCGAAAAAACAAGCAAGGGAGATTACTTTTTCCCATTTCCCCTAATTATACTTAACCACTGAACCTCAAAACTAATCATAGATACGCTTTATAAAATTGAACAATTATCCAAAATTTGAAGCAAATCAGATAATTTTGCTCAAAAACCATTCATCTGATTTAAGGAGGGTAATCCTAGATTCCTCCTTTTATACTTAATCATCAAACAAAACTATTCAGGGATTCGCCTTATGAAAAAGCTATGTTCAAAATTTAATCGGCAAATCAGATAAATCTGCTTAAAAACTCATTTATTTAATTTAAGGAAGTCAATAAATCATCCACTACCCCATTATACTTAAACAAAAGAAAAATTAATTAAAGAACCGTCTGATCAAAATGAATTCATGTCCAAAATTTTAAGCAAATTGGATAATTCTGTATTATAACTAATTTGTCTAATTTATCTAATTTAAGGAAATAAATTGTACGCTTCTCCTTTATACTTAACCAAAGAACCACCAAAATTAATCAGTGAAGCGCTTCATCAGAATGAAGAAATCAAATATTTGCAGCAAATCGGTTAATTCTGCATGAAAAACCAATTTGGCAAAATTAGGCGGGAGTCCCCCTTTCTTCCATTTGTTCTTAAACAATTAACTTCCAAAACTAGTTACGGAAGCACCTTATCAGAATAAATCTATTTCAAAAATTTAAGCAAATCAACAAATTCTGCTTTAAAAAAGCATTTACATAAATTATGGGGCGTTACCTATATTTCCTCCTCTCTTTATACTTAAACAATGATCCACAACTAATCATGGAGGCGCCTCATCAGAATGCTTCTATATCTAATTTTTTTATTATAAAATATGCTAATAATGCATGGAAACCCATTTACTTGATTTAAGGGAAGGGGCGAATCAGCCTCTCGATCTTCCTCCCTCTTATTATTCTCCAATGACCTCCCAAAATTAAACAGAAAAACTCCTCATAAGAATAAACCTATATTGAAAGTTTGATGCAAATAGGGTATTTCTATCAAGAATTTTTGCGTTACGTACTTACGTAAATACATAGATACAGAATTCACGGGCATATTATTTTCTCAGGCTTTGGTAGTCTGATGAGATAATAACACGTCAAATTACATTATTTCTATCAAGAGTTATCGTGTTACGTACATACATACATACATGTGTACATACATGTGTACATACAGAACTTGCGAGCCCATTATTTCTCAGGCTTTGACGCCTGTGAGCTAAAAACACGTAAAATACATTGGCCTAGGATAAACTAGATCAGCCTAGGACAAACTAGAACGTTGGCGCTGAGGCGGTCATTGAATTCAATAAAATCACGCCAAATTGAATTGGCCTAGGATAATCTAGATCGGCCTAGGATAAACTAGTTCAGACCAATAAACAGCAGGCTAAACTAGATTAACCTATAAGAGTTAGGCCAAACTAGTTTGGCCTAGGAAAAACTAGTTTGTCCTATGGGCCTTAGGATAGACTAGTTTGGCCTAGGAGAAACTAGTTTGTCCGATGGGAGTTAGGATAAACCGGTTTGGCCTAGGAAAAACTAGTTTATCCGATGGGCGTTAGGATAGACCGGTTTGGCCTAGGAAAAACTAGTTTATCCGATGGCCGTTAGGATAGACCGGTTTGGCCTAGGCCAATCTAGTTTGGCCTAAAATCGGGTTTGGCCTGTAACATATATATATATGTATATATAGGTAATTAAGAGATGAAAGTAAGCCATCATTGCAAATTTGAAAAATATGTAAGAAAAAAATTTCAAAGTTGTTTAACTTAAAGCTTTTTGTACTAACAATGTATAAAAAATATTGTATTTAAATCGTTTAGTAAAATATTGCATAATATTATTGCATTTTAGAAAATAATAAATTTATTTAAATAACAGTTGAACGTAAATGAGCTTGCTGCTCTTTATGTACTTGTTGCCAGATATTTTTGTGGGCGTTTCAGTACAAAATCAAATGTTGCTTGACGAAAAGTCTTATATTTCAGGAAAATTATAGATATTGAAACTGGCATTATTTTCACAAAGCTAATTGAAAGGAACAGAATCGTGGGAAGATTATTGGGCATACACGAACTGTTTATACATGCCCTAACTAGTCTGTTCACAAATATCCCACATGGGCAATGGAGATAAACTGACAAATCATTACCTTTTTTTAATTTAAGAAGAAATTTTGTATCAAAAATATTTATTAGTATTCACGGTATATGTTATAAACAATAAAAATTTAAATATATAAAGTTCATTCTTTCAGCAAATTGGAACTGAGGTTTTGCTTTTGAGATTTATAAACAGTGTTTTGGATACTACGGACAAACTAAGTGTCTAATAGCTTCATTTTTTTAAAAATCAAATGCCTGCAGGTACTGTTATCGTTGATAATATTTTTCAAATAAAAAGCATATATAATAACTAGTAATAAAATTGCTACGTTCACATCTGCCCCAGTCCCCTCTACAAGCTACAATGTCTGTGTAGTTTATTATGCATGAAACCATCGATAGACCAACTGACTGCGGAACTGCAACAATGAAATATAATAAACACTAAAAAGTTGAAAATAAAATATAAATAAAAAATCAAAGTGTATTTTTAAAGCGCTTTTATTGCAACTTGTAAATCATAGAACTGGCAGAATAAATTAATCTGTGATTCTGCGTCACATTTTATTTATTAAGTATGCATTGAAAAAAAAATATTATTTTTAACTTAATCATTTTCTTTTCTTGCAGGATTTCCAATGGCATAAAGTCCGACAAAATTAATGGCGTTTCACTCGACGAAGGGGCTTCTTTTGTTCCTGATAGGGGGAAAAATGTCATACAGATCAAACCTAAAGATCCATGTGATGAACAGTAAGCATCTTTTTTATTTTTTCTCATATATTTAAGGTATATGGGAAACCAGTCAGGGTTAAACCACTTTTTACAAAACGATATTAAAAAAAAATTAAATATTGAATCTAGAATGAAGTTTTATATAACATTTTATACATTATACAATCGACTATCGAAATAAAATTGTCCCATAAGTGCAATATGTATAAGAAACTTAGATAAGAAACTTATAAGAAACTTGAGTAATTTTAGTCATGAAAAAATAATGAATCACGGCTCTCTAAATAGAGGGTTGTCCCAATATAGGTGGTTTGACCCACTATGAGTGGTTTGGCCCACTATGAGTGGTTTGACCCACTTTACTTTATATTGAAATATTTGTTAAGAGAAATAAAATCAATTAAATAAAATAAATAACTTTATGCTGCATGCTTTAATTATTATAAAAATATTTTTGAAAATATAATGCGTCTGCATATACGGAAGCATAAAATAAGTTATTATATGTTTTTTCATGTCTTTAATTGCAGAATGCCTGAAGAAAAACAGGAGAAAGAGGAAGAATTTCCTCCTGTTGGAATTTTAGCTCTTGTAAGTATTCCAAAAATATTTCCTTGTCCATATTCCATACGAAACTGGTCAATCTCATGCATAATTAGAAAAATAAAAAGCTACAAATGAAACAATTTGTTTTACTAAAAGCATCATTTATCTACAATCATTCGATTAACGGGCAATCATTAAATTATTTACATAATTTCAAGTAAGTGAAATTTTAGTTTGCTTTATAAAACGAATTTTATAAGAACAACCCATGCGTCGGGAAAGTTCCGGCTGTTGGAGGATACTAGGCAATAGATCATTTTCAACTGACGTCACACCAGTTTTTTTCCTCCTGAAATTTGATCGATTATGATTGGTTGGCTCATAAAAAAGGCTACAAATTGTCGATTATGATTGGTTGGGAAAAACGTGGTCGGCTGGTGGTCACGTGGTTTAAACTGATCTATCGCTTTTCCCCAGTTTTAAACATTTTTTTGTATTAATTTAAGTTATTTTATTTCAATATTATTTGATTTTACTTTTTCACCGCATGAAATCAAGAAAATTTGTTGTCCCCCCCCCAACCTAATTGTGATTTCTTGTTACAGCCAAGGATGCATTGCTCTTAGTATATCCTAATTTATTACGTGACCGGCATGTGGGGCAAAGGTTCCAGGCTTTTCGTGAAAATGTAAGAAGTACAGTATAACTTCGAAAATCTGGTATCATCGGGACCGAGACTGTGCCAGGTGTTTGAAAATTGAGAATTTTTAAAAAAATATATCAAAAATAATAATTAAGAATGTCAAAAGTAGTACTATTTTTCAAATAATGCCTTTAGCCTTAATTTAAGTCATTACTAAGTAATAATTATGTGAGAAAAAGAAAATAATAGGTATAAAAAAGAACTTTTTTTAATTTATATTTTCAAAAATGTCTAATAAAGAGTGAAGTTATTTAATTTCTAATAATTTTGGAAATATCGATGTCAATTTCATTTCGTTCAATTTTTTAGCCAACAAATTTTTATGTTTATTTTTAATTCATTTCATTTTATTTAATTTTCTGTGTGTTTTTTATACAAATGAATAATGTTATTTCGGAAATACAGTCTTGTTTCTCTAAAGCATGTATTAGTTCTCCGGTCAAATTTATGCATTTTAATGACACCATTTCTTCTGTCGGTCGTTCATCCTCGTCTTCTGTGCTGCTTCTGACATTGATTGCAGTTCTGTATAGCACAGCGAGTGAGATCTCGCTGTCTATTAAATTAAGTTGCTGATAAATTAAGTTGCTGATGCATCTTTTTTTCAATGCTTAGCCAATCATCTATATCCCTTTTTCGACAGTTAATAATTTTTCAGATTTTGCGTGTTCAATCATCTCATAAATTACGGCCTTTTCACGGAAAATGTGAAAGTCTAATACACTGTTAAAAATTTTGCTCTACTTTGAACCAAACTTTGGTGCTCATTAGCTGTCACCATAAAATGGTGTAATCTTGAACCAATATTTAGAGCTTCCTATTCGAACCTCGTTCCAACTATTAGTGCTATGCTTCTACAGGAGCTCTAAATATTGGTTCAAGTTTTCACCATCTTATAGTGCCAGCTATTTAGCACCAAAGTTTGGTTCAAAATAGGACAAGATTTTTAACAGTGTAATTCTTCCTCATCATTGATGTCAGCGTAGCCAAAAATTCGAGCCGGCTATATATTGTGTCATTCATTTGCCTAAGTCGTTTCCAAAATTGTTCCCAGTTCCAAGAAAATTTGTTCTGCAAAAAAAAAAAATCGTTTCTGATTAAAAAAAAAAAAAAAAAAAAAAAAAAAAATCGAATATGTATATATATATATATATATATATATATATATATATATATATATATATTTGCATTTTTACTTTCAATCTAGAAGTTTTTAAGTAATAAAAAATTACTATTTTTGGTCACATATAACTTGAAATTGTAAAAGAAAAAGGAAGGAAAAAAATGGTTTTGATGCCGCATTTTTTAAGCCATGCTACATAGTAAGAAAGAAAAAAGTCAACAAATAAAAAAGTTCTTTGTTACTGAATGCTTTATTTATTTGCTGCTAATACATTAAAGGAAATCAGGCAGTTAATCTGTTAATTCTAAAACTCAACATTTTCACAGCAACAATCGTTTCCTCAGGATCAATATAAAATGTTGCAATAATGTAAATTTTTAATTACATTTATCAAACTGACTAATTTGACACGTAACAAAGGTACAAACGGAAATAAATAAAACTTTTCTTTGATCTGAAAGTTATATTTACTTGCACATTTACATTTCCATATATGTATATATATAGGGTGTTTCAAAAATGACCGGTATATTTCAAAAATCAATAAAAACTAAACGGGCAGCAATAGAAATACACCGTTTGTTGCAATATAGGGGCAACAGTAAATTTTCAGGCAGACAAGCTTTCGAAATTAGTTACAATTTTCAAAAACAGATGGCGCTGCAGTCTGGAAAAATCTGAAGTACGATATTTTCCACATATTCACCGTGCTCAGCAATAATATGGCGTAGTCTCTGAATGAAATTACCAGAAACCTTTGTAAATGTGTCAGGCGGAATGGCTTCACATGCGGATTAGATGTACTGCTTCAGTTGTTCAATTGTTTCTGAATTGTAGCGGTACACCTGGTCTTTCAAGTGAAAAATCCTCTATTCTAGGGATTTAACCATTTTTTGACACAGCAAAGTTTCAATCTGTGAACAGCACAAACTTACAGCAGAAAGACGACTTACAGAATGGTGAACTCACAGACTACGTTTTCTTCCATATCTGTCAAATTGCCTGCAGCGCCATCTGTTGTTGAAAATTGTAACTAATTTCGAAAGTTTGTCTGCCTGAAAATTTACTATTATCCTAAGCATATTGCAACAAACGGTGTATTTCTATCGCTTCCCGTTTAATTTTTATTGATTTTTCAAATATACCGGTCATTTTTGAAACACCTTATATATATATGTATGTGTGTGTTTGCGTGCATAAAACTGCCCCACCGGCTAACCGAAAAGTACCGAATATTTTTATGAATTATTTAAAATTTTAAGAGAAAACCACGATTTTTATCCACCATCCGAAAATGGGCTTTTACATTTGTAAGATATACAGTCGAGTCTCTATGTAACAAAAACCACCGTTCCAGTGAAAAATTCGTTATATAGAGAAATTCGATGTATAGAGAATGATGTTAAAAATCGTATTTAAACTGTGAAATTGAACAAATGTTATTTTTGACCTTTTGAATTAATAATTTGAAATGTTTAAAAGTAAATATTAACCTAACATTTTATTTCCTAATTATTTAAGCTGTTTCAAAAAAGAGAAGACATTTATTTGAAAGCTTAATGAAGATCAAATAAGGAAGACTTGCATTAATATCAGGCGAAGAAATCTGTGATTTTTTTGTTGTTTTGATTTTAAAATTGTTACGCTCTAAAAAAAAAAAAAAAAAAAAAAAAAAAAAAAAAAAAAAAAAAAAAAAATGCTCAAATTTTAGCAAGGAATGAAAAATTGTAGTTAACATTTTCCTCCATTTGAAAGCCTCTCTTATGTGCCTCTCATTGATTCCTCTCTTGTGCCTCTCATGTGCATCAATCCAATTGACTCTGTTTTGAGAAGGTGTGGAAAGATGTGTGGGAGATGGGATGAATTCGTTGGATAAAGAACAAGGAGAGAAGTAATATAAAAAAAAAGACTCAACACTGACGATAAATCAAAAATAAGTGATGGAAAATTGATTCCATACGATTTCGAAGCCTTTAAAAACGGAGTAAATTAAGACCAATTTATGAAAAAATTCGTTATATGGAGATCGATATTTCGCTATATAGAGACTGTTTTTAATGTAATCATGCGAAAAGGGAACCGTTCCTGCTAAAAATCCGATATATAGAGAAATTCGATGTATGGTGTTTCGTTATAGAGAGACTCAACTGTATAAATAAAATTACGTATTCACATATCTTATAAATATTTGAACTAATTTCCCTTTCAGTTTAGGTATGCAAGCGCTTGCGACATCATCCTCATCGTCATAGCCATCGTCATAGCCATGATATCCGGCATGTCTATGCCCGGTGTCATGATCATCTTCGGATACATGATCGACAAGATGATCAACTTTGCACCCAAAGAAAACAGCACACTCACCAACACGACAATCAACAATACCATGTAAGTATATTTTTTCCGTAGTATGGTGTTACATGGGTTTCGAAAGTTAAAAAAAAGAAACAATTCTCTTTATTATATATGCATATACATGTAATAATAAAAAAAATTTCGTCTCAATTTTAAATTAATTATTTCCAAATTCTTATAATATTTAACTTTTCCTCTTTCTTATTATAATGTCTTAAGAAATTTGTTTTAATACCATTATCTTTCATAAACATTTTCTTTATTTTGTTTTATTCTAAAAGACATTAATCTGTCAAAGCATTTTTTCCCAAAATTCCATTACTTAAATTTATTTTTTGCGTAATATCTTTGTATATACGTTCGAAAAAATCATACGATTACCCATAATCCCCTTCAAGTGACGCTAGAAAATCGGATTTAATCAGATAACTCTATGACAGTCTGAAAGAACTCGTTTTTCTTTTGCGAGTGGTAAAATTTTCATACTGGTTGAAACCACTATTTCTAAATTTGTAATTGGCAACTTAGGTCTTAGTCCTGAAATCCTGTATTCTTTCGCAAAGTTTGATAACATCTGGTTACATTGCCTTCGGAGCGACATTTCCACGTTTTTTCTTGTGCTAAAATGAATGTCAGCAGGTGAGAAAAATTTATCGGATGAAGTTTCAGTGTTAAATAACATCTTTTATTTATTATGACTGCATATTATGACTTTAGTGGAATTGTTTGCCTGTGAAGTGAAGTGTGAATAAACGTGATTAAAATTATTTGATGCTTCTGATTACTTAAATCGGAAACATCCCAAAGGATATTATTTGTCCTATCGTGATATCGAGTGTTCCTGATAGAATTGTCTTACTACGTGATATGATTGTGAGCTTTATTACATTCGATCGACAAGATTCTACGTAATTACATCAGATGTTTTCATATACATAATAAGTAAATTATTTTATTCAAATGTTTAAGCATATAAAAAACAATGTTTAAATAATATAACCCCCCCCCCCCCAAAAAAAAAAGCATAACAATATCACTTATAATGAAACGAATTAAGCTAAGAAGTGCTATAAAAGTGATAAAATACCTTTCTTTAGATTAACACATGTTTCGTCGCACAAACGACGACATTTACAAAATCCTTTTTTGGAAATATTTCCGTAAGAATATTAAAAATTCAAAAACTTGGTCGCAAGACTTCGTGCATAATGAAAATCAGGGCAAATATATAATAAAATGAAATTGGATATTTGTGAGCGTGAATTAATTTGGAAAAAGATACTACACAAACACAGGTCCTTGTAACAATAGTAGAAATTAGCTCACGAATCACAAATATCCAATTAAATTTGAGATCCCCTGGTCACATCCCCCTGGTATTTATTACGATCTGTTTTATAACAAGTTTAATACTAATAAAAAATAACAAAGTTTAAACTGTATACTAGGCAGTTTATTCTGTAACCTGAAGAGAGCAGATTGAAACCTCTGGTATTTATTACGGTATGTTCTATAACCAGGTCAGTACCAACAGGGGAATCTCTTGTTATACTTTACAAAGCAAACAAACCTTTCTTGGAACTGCTAATAAATATGATAAAAAGCTTATTAAATCCGTTAGATTTTTAAAATTCCAAACTTTTTACCGGTAGAGAGTTTGGAATTAGAAAAGATGAACATGAATCCTATATTAAATTTGGTCAAACTAACACTGCTTCTCCTAGATTATATTTCGATGAGAAGATAATAAAAGTTCTGTTTAATCTCTTCGCGATGGGGGGGGGGGGGGGGCTTTTCCAAAATTTTTAATATTTTGTCATTGGTTTTTAAAAACAGAAATTTGTGCCCTATTAAATCGAGAAAATGCTTTCATTAAAGAAGGTAAATTTTACAATAAAATTTTACAATTTTACTGGTGGGGATAAACAAGGATTTTTAAACATTTTTGCGGCATGTATACGTGTCACTCGTCCGCAAGAGGTTAATGAAAGCAAATTATACAGGGTGTTTCAAAAATAATCATCTGATTTGAAATGCGTATACGATAAAAATAGTGACCATAGATACTTAAGATTAATTTTATATTTATGCAGCTAATCATACATTTTTTTTTCATACCAAATTAAAGGTGCTCAATATATCCACCTTTGGATAATTGGCATATGTCTGTACGGTATTTAACCCTCTCATACATACAGGCCTCATATGAGGACAGATAATTATTGCATTATTAAGTAAAAAAAATTCGAGCATGCATTTATGGAGATCTGATTTGTGGAAAGATAATAGCTAGCAATGCAGCATAATAATAAAATTATTTTAGAATGGATCTTTCATTTATCATAAAAAAGATTTTTTGTGAATAATGCAAATTAATTTATGCATGAGAGAGTTAAATTCGTCCCGTCAAACAGCCCGTGTCTTCAAAGTGTTTATACCATAGTCTTATGCTCTGAGCAGTAGGAACGTGAACATGTGGATATTTTCGACGAAAATCACGCTGAACAGATTTCACGGACTCACACTTCGCGAAGCGTAACACACAAAACGATTTCTGTTGTGCAGTCGCCATCTTAACAAACACTGAAGTGGTGGGCGAAGTAAGAGCACTAGCGCCACCTGTTGATAACAACATATAACTTATGATTCTCCTCTTTCTATCTATATATTATTCATTTGAAACGGATGAAAATTTGAACAGTTATGATTTTTTTTAAATCGGATGATTATTTTCGAAACACGCTGTATTTTGTATCAAATATTTGTCGTTAAGTTCATAATTAGAGAGTCCATTGAAATTTGTACGCGTAAAAAGTTTGTTTGCAAGGATACTGTTTCTTTTATGATTTCTAAGTTACGGTTAGAGTTAATGAATAAATTCCTCGGGGAAAGCTTGAATGGGATTAGCCACAATGGAAAATAACTTTAGATCATAATTTATTTTTAATTTGATTTTTTACAATAGGAGAGCATGGTTTTGTTTACATCTCATTATCGCGGGTCATTTGTATTGACCATGAGACTATTTGTATTTTTATTTTTATTACGATTCTTTTTATTTTTTTATTTTTATTGATTCTTATCAGAATTGGAATCGGAAAATATCAATGTTATTTGTTTGTAATATATATTTTGTAACAGCTCTTAGTCTAAGAGGCAACAGCACAAATCCTATGTTTTCGAGCACAAAAAAACCCTTTGTTTTATGGAAGAGTAGTAATAAGGGAACCTAATGATCCATGTCTGACCAATGCGAAGGGGTGCATAAGCCGAAAATTCATACCACCATTGGTTCACTTGTTAGTTTAATATTGTTTTTGTCCTACAATCAAAAGTATGAAAACACGGAAAACTGGGTGTAGGAAAACACAATGCTAAGCCTACTAGCACCCTACTAGTGGTATTCCTTTTTGGCTTGTGCACATCTTCGCTTCCGTCACACATCGATCATTAGATTCCCCCTTTACCACTCTTCCATAAAACAAAGGGGTTTTTTTTGTGTTCGATGACATAGGATTTTGTGCTCTAGGCTCTTGGACTATTTCTCGAGTAATACAACTTCTTAATTAAAATGTTAATTCCTTAACTGATTTGCCCGTACGCCGTTCGGGCAAGACGAATTTGCTTAAGCCATCATTTAAAAAAATTTCACACCACTATTTTTTTTTATTTTTTTTATATATATATATATATATATATAATTTCATACTATTTAAAGGCGGAAATGCTTAGACTAAACGTTACGAATATTTTATTCAAAAAATTGTGGTGTGAATCCGTTATTTTCAATTTATTGAATGGATAAGAAAGAATTAGTTAAGTGGTTAATGAGTACTAAAAAAGGTCGCATTTTCAGATCAAAAGAAGACTTCCTCGAAAGCGCCGCCGAGTTGTGCATGTGGAATGCCGTATTCGGCGTAGTCATCTTCATCTGCAACTACGTCTTCGTCAGTTTCTTCAGTTTGGCAGCAGCCAATCAGGCCTTTCGTATCCGATGCCTCTTCATGAAGGCTGTTCTGAAGCAGGACATGGCCTGGTACGACACTCATCAGACTGGAGACTTTGCCACCAGAATAACAGGGTATGACTCTGGTATTTTATTATTCTTTATGATAATTTGTGATATTCCAGATACAGTAGGCTCTCCCTGATTTGAAATCAACGGGACCACAAAAAATGTTCGAATTATCCAGAGTTCAAATTTTGGAAAACATCAGAAGAAAGCATATTTAAAGTACAATGTAAAGGAATTAATGTCGTAGTATTTTTTAAATTTATTTTGGCTGTATTATCATTAAAATATGACTTAATATTAAATTAAAAGATATAAATAAAGTAAACTCTCTATGATACGGACTCTGCTTAAGACGGAAATCTGTCTAACTCGGAAAGATTTTCAAGTCCCTACGAATCCAATTACACAGAGTGAAATTTATTTAAGGCGACATTTTGTCTAATACTGAAAAAAATTCTCGGTTCTGATCGACTCCGACTTAGACAAATGTTACTGTACATAAACAAATTAAGGGATTGGGATCAAGCATTATGGAAGAAGGGGTGGAGGTGTCATTGATGGACAGACCGGATGCTTAAAAAGTGGATATCAAATGCATGGGGTTATATGTATACAAGTTCACAATAATTCTTACAAAAATATTTAAAAAGTAAGCTATAGCAAGGACTTAAAATACGTGAAAAAAAAGCAAAATTGAAAAATTTGGAGTTCTCGTTTGTTTGAATTAAACGAAGTCAAGAGAGAATGAATTCGAATAAATGAAAAAATTTCATTTTAATCTACGATTGAAAATTTCAAAAGTTTATGTTTAGTTCGAATTAAGCGAAAATTCAATTAATCTGATTTCGAATAAACGAGAGCCGACTGTATCTTTCTATAATAATTCCAATAGTCCTAGAGGCAGCGTTACATTTTACTACCATAAATTTAGCGTCTATACATATATATATATATATTTACGCAGGGTATTGTTGAATTCAACCGACGAATTCAATGGGGACATTAGGCATCAAGAAAATGTAAAATAGCTATAAAACATGGAGTCGCAAATCTCTTATTTAGTCAGAAATCAATTTCACCCTAACTGAAGTTTGGTTAAGGGGGGGGGGGCAGCTTTTAAAATAATTTTAATTAATTAAATCTTAAAATAGTTTGTTGTGGTTAACCATATTATTATTTTTTTAAATCAAATGATAAAACTTCTGAATAATAATTAAAAAATAAAATTTATTAAGAAATTGGGTAATTTAAAATCATTATAATATCGTTATAAGTATTACCTATGGAATTTCAGGGTTTTTTTATTTAAACAAATAGAAAAATATAGCCTTTAATTTGGTATCAGCGTTTTAAAAAATATTAAATGAAATGAGAACTAAAAATATTTAAAGTTAAAAAAAAAAAAAAAAAGGGAATTTTTTTTGAAAAAATCATATTAAAAAAAATGCATTTTTTAAAATTTTCTGAATCAAAATTAAAGTAAAACAGATGAAAAAGACATGTTGCAAGTTCTAGTAATTTATCTTTAACGATTATTGATTTATAAAAATCTAAATACGAAACAAAAACGCATTTTCACGGGAAATTGTTTCTATAACAACCATTGTTTGAAAGCTAGATTATGAAAACAAACGAAAACGAAAAGAATAATACTTCCGGTTCCAATTAAGATAGATACGTTGTTTAAAAGTCATTTTAAGCAAAAGAAAATTTTAATGCAATAATTCTTTCTAGAAAATTTCAAGATTTTTGTATCCCGGTGTAATCAATGTTTTGCTCGATTTTTCTTCAAAATGAAAGGAATTAAGTAAAAATCTGTGACAAAATTGTATTCATTCGTGGAAAACTTTATTAGGTGCTTTCGTAATTATATAAATAAGTAACACCTATAGTCGCCATTCAGTCCATCTGTCTGTCCGCCTATAACCGAGCAAAAAACTACACAACCGTATTCTTTGAAATTTAAAATGTATAATTGTTGCATAGTTTTGTCGAGTCATTTTCAATTTTATGAAAATCGGATACATAGTTTAATTACGAGGACAATCAAAAGCATTTCGCTACATTACGATTAATCGGATCTTACTAAATTAACAAGGCCACACAAAAGTATTCCATTACATAATGGCTGACTGAAACACTGTTTGGGCGCCATTTAATACTATTAAGCTATATCACATTTTTTGAAATTGTTATGCGTTGCTTAGGTTTATTACAAATTACTTCCTGTATAATAGAAAGGAGATAGAATTTACAGGGATACATAAAACTTTTCAGCCACTCTACTATATCCGAAGTACTGTGTACTATTACACCATGATCTAAATATTTTTAAAACCTTGATTGTCGATATCACAGGTTCTTATTCAACTGGCGTTCAATTATAGCTAGAATGCTGCTATATGAATGTGGCTACAGACGAGATTGAAAATTTGCTTAGTTGAGACGATTTCGCACAAAAATGAATCACTAAGCATCTTGGCGAGCCTTCCAACTTTATCAACTTAATGTGTTTAACTCGTCTCACTTGTCTAATAAATCTTATCCTAGCATTAATCTCCTAATTTTGAATGTACATTTGCCATTGCTTGGTCAAAAAAAATTTGTTTGAGCACATGCTTTGTGTTTATGTCGCCATTGTCATATAGAGGCAAACTAATTATTAGGGTGGGCCGAAAAAAACTTTTTTTCGATTTTCGATAGTGGCGGGTGCGGAAAAGTGGCCCCTGGTGGCACTCAGTTCACAAAAAAAAAAAAAAAAAAATTGAGATTTTTTGGACAATTCCTTACCCTGCCGCAAATGGCTTGAAGTTTTGCCAAAATG
Source organism: Maratus speculifer (assembly GCA_964019185.1). Taxonomy (NCBI): domain Eukaryota; kingdom Metazoa; phylum Arthropoda; class Arachnida; order Araneae; family Salticidae; genus Maratus; species Maratus speculifer. The sequence continues at coordinate 64,810,609 of OZ025301.1, read as the reverse complement.
CAGATTTTTGAATTTTTTTAGCAAAAAAATTTTAAATATTAAATTAAGTTTTTTTTTTTTGGTTGTATTTAGTTGGAAAGATGTATTTAATGTGCCAAATGTTTAATTTTTTCATTCTTACACTTTTTTCATTCTTTGTCAGGATTAAAATTACATTTTTAAACAGATACGATTCAAATTAATTTTAATTGTTAAAAGTTCTGAATGAATTACAACATACATGCAATAAATACTGCTGCAATGCAATAGCTGCATGCAATAGATACTGCTTTTTTACTTGTTCTTATTAGAACTACTAGTTCAACAGCGGGCAGCAAAAAACCCTAAAGTATAGAGCACAAGAAAAAAAAACATTTTTTTAATGGAAGAGAGGAGGAGAGAATAACATTAATTTAATAGAGGAATTTAATGCTTCATAAATGAAGTAGTCCATAAGCCAAAAATTAATACCACTAGTGGTTCACGCGTCTGTTTATCATTGTGTCATTGAATTTTCGTTCTCCACTTTTTCACATTTCCATACCTTTCATTGTATAACAACACAATGATAAACTTACGAGTAAACCACTAGTGATATTAATTTTTGGCTTATGCACCACATCACTTCTAGCAGACATGGATCATTAGGTTACTTATTGCAACTCTTCCATAAAATAAAGGTTTCCTTTTTGTGCTCGATAAATTAGGTTTTTATGCTGTCGGCTCTTAAAATGTACGTGTATTTTAATAAATTTCCTTTGAGGTAAATTCAAAAAACACAGTATGAGAAAATACAAATGCGTGATTGACTTTGATTGACGTGATTTTGAAAATTTGAAAATATAGATTTATTGGCTTCAATTTCAAGATATTCGATAAACATAACACAATAGTAATGTTTTTCTTTCTCAATGCATATTTATGATATTTTTTCTCAGCGATCTCACGCGGATACAAGATGGACTTGGTGAAAAAGTGGGGATCTGCATCAGTTTCATTTCGACAACCTTCCTCTGCATTGGCTCCGGTCTATATTATGGGTGGAAATTGGCTCTGGTCATTCTCTCTTTGACTCCAGTCTTAACTGCAGCAATGGCAGTCATGTCGAAGGTACGGTAAAAAAATTATTCATAATCTTCGTACATTTTAATTTTTGAACATATAGTATAAACATGGGGTTGTAATCGTGAATTGTTTGTCAAGAATTTTGTTCGATTTTTATTTATTTATTTTAGTTTTTTAAAACATAGTACAGTAGAATCTCTGAAATCCACAATTCTCTAAAATCTGCGCATAATTTTTCGAATGTAAAACAATGAAACATTCAGTTCAGATATAGGGACAATTTTTGATTTTTTTTTAATATCAATTTCATACGTACACTGTTAAAACTACAGGTGACACATAGCACGTTTCAGGGAGGAAAGGCTTGTCTCAATGGTGACACCCCTACGGGAGCCACAATGACACCCTTAATTAGGTGAAAAGTTGGCACTCCTAATCCAGAGTGCCAAATAATAAAAAGAAATTATAAAATGACCTTTGGCTGGCGAAGGATTCGAACCCACAACGTCTGGTTGCAAGCTCAACGCTCTAACCGTTCGCTCATCAAGCTCACCTTCAAAGTCTCCCTGAAATGTTCAAATGTTCTGAAATTCAAAGGTTTCTTTATATAAAAAGCTCGCCAAAAGTTAGTCATCCGAAGTTCTAAACGAAATTGGGATAGCGCATGTGCGGTGATAGTCTTCGTAAAAAGAGATTGCTGTTTTGATGCACCAGTGACGGCGAGTTGAAGTGGAAATACATGCTCACAGAGCATGCGCAAATGAATAAGGGGTGAAAATCTTCCAACGGTATGCATTGCGCGGCAGCCTAATTAGCGTGAATCACCCAGTGAGGGAATAAAGGGCACCCAAAAAACATTTTCAAGTCCGCGGGTGTCAAATGGTAACACCTGGGCGAAAAATGCAACTGCTTTGTCACCTTTATTTTTAACAGTGTATTTTAATTTGTATTTTTTGATAATATTACTGCAATATTATTTTTTCATGTAGAAAGAATAAATTTATATCTGAAAAATTTCGAGATATTGCTGATATTATGGGCAATAACAATCTTCTTACCAAACATATTTATATAAGGTACCCTGGGGTAATAACGCCACGTTAAGGTTTTGCCAATTTTCACGGCTTAGTTTTAGATTGTATTTTTCAAACAAATATAGGATCTGATACAGCAACTCATTGACTAGCTATATAAAAAAAATAATTTAACAGATATGTATTCATAAAATGTAATGGCGTTTTTCCTTGACCAATGCTATTTGGCGTTATTACCCACCTATATGGGTAATAACGCCATGCAAGTAAAACTATAAAATAAGATGGAATAATTGCATGTAGATAGCCCAATTCTAAAAATACAAACTCTACAAACTTAGAAATTTACAAATTGCATTCTAAGCTATTGAAAATGTTCATTTTTTGTGAAAGTTTAAGAAAAATAAAGGTGTGGTGTGGGAGGGGGGGATGAGGCAAAATGATATCAGACCGTGAGCTTCTTTTTGCTTAAAAAGGACTGCTTAAATATAAATATGAGAAACATTGCACAGTTTTAACTGTGTTTATTTGAATCAGTATTTAGGATGTAGCTCGGCCACTGTAGGGAATCAACCGGGGTATTAATGTCAAGGATTGGCGTTATTACCCCGGTATAGTTATTGCGCAGTACATTTTAAATTACAAATTATCTCGAGAAGATATCCAAAATCTTCAACAACATTTTAAAAGTACATGAAATGCGCTACAAATTTATGTAATTAACAAAGTATTTCCGGATAAAAAGATAGTCTTCACATCACAAAACGTATCTCGCAAATTTTAGATCAAGCGTTAATTTTAGTTGTTTGTAAAAACAATAGGACCTAAAAATGAAACAAATTAACTTGAAGCTATTTTTTGCGATTTATATGACTCAAAACCCTTATGCGCAGAGCACATGGGTGTCATTTACCTGATTATTTCATAATTATGCAAAATATAAGCACTTGGCGTTATTACCCCGCCTGGCGTTATTACCCCAGGGTACCTTATTAATCAAGCATTTTTGTTTAAGTCTGGCTAAACATGAAATAAAACTTCGTTTTTTTATGATTTTGATGTGAATTAGAAATGTAACTTTTTGAAGTAAGTTTCATTGAATAATTTAGGAAAAATACATCGTATATTGAATATTTAACCATACATTATTGATTAGTAACTTGACCTTTGCTTTTAATATTATCTAAATTTATAATATTTTAATTTATTACTTATTTTAATATTTTCTTCATTATAGCTTCGGATGCATTATTAATTATATTAAAATTACTGTTTAAAAAATGCAAACGAAGCAATGATCAGAATTTCGAAAAATTCTAAAATCAGCACAGCCTTTGGTATCACGCTGTGTGGTTTTGAAGGAATCTACTGTATAAGCAAAGTAACCAAACTATGAATTGAAGACTTGTGTTTTAAAACTCACTTTATCCAAAATTTTTAAAATGCAGTTTTCTTTATCAACTTATTCTACTAGAGACCATGCATCGGTAAATATGCTGTGGTTTCCGCAGCAGTTAGTCAGCTATCAAAATAACTTGCTTCATTTCAATACTTTTTTATAGATCCAAGCCACCGTCTCCAGTCAAGAGCTTGAAGCTTATGGTTCTGCTGGTGCCGTCGCTGAGGAAGTCCTATCTTCCATTAGAACGGTGGTTGCTTTTAGTGGACAGCAGAAAGAAATACAAAGGTATTTACATCATTATTGTATCAAAACTTAACCTTCTCATCCATTCTCTATATCGTTAGACTATGCGCACTCTAAAATATTTAACTTAACGATGGTTAAGTAACATTTCGTTGAAGGATGACAAGGTGCTACTATAAAATAACTAATTTACACACACTTAAAAAGTAGATTCAGCTTTTTTTTCCCTTTTGACAAAAAACACTGAATCATTTTAGTAACCCTTTTTTTTTTTTTTTTTTTGTCATCATTGACTCAGATTTGTGTGTGGAGAAAAAGAGTATTTATTGCTACGATTCTACAGTTGTAGTTTTTATCGTAAGAGTTTGTTATATAATAACAGTGAATTTTAAATTAAGTTATTAGAAATTACAGAATCTGTTCTTCACGAGCTGAGTCAGAATTTGTTCATTAGAATCCTCCATCTGTTCATTCACCAGAATTTCTTCAACCCTGTACAGAGATCACAGTAGCATAGATGTCCCAGCCCTTAATTTAGGCTTTAATAAGTCAATACACCCAGAGAAAGGAGCTGATTAAAACTACAAAGCATGTTTTGTTCAATACATTTTGGTTGCTTTAAGCAAATTTTTTAGTTAAATTAAAGCATCGTTTTTTTTTTTTTTTTTTTTTTTTTTTTTTTTTTTTTTTGCTCAGACAAAAAAAAAATATATATTGTTAACACTCTTGTAAAATTTTAACAAAATTTCAGCAATTTTATTTGAGTCTCACTAAAGTCTTGTATTTTCAATTTGTAATTTCAACAAAATGTCGTTATATTTACAAAATTTAAAATAGTGTGGAGTAGCCATATAACTCCCTCATGTAATTTTGTTTAATTGACTTATATTGCTATAAAGGATTAACATAATTTTTGGATGATAAAAAGTTTTCAAATTCACAGGAATTAACGATGTTATTATTACGTTATTATGCGTTTCGGATGAAAATTGTAGATTGAGAATTGGAAAAAAAAATCAACATTTTTTTTTTTTTTTTTTTTTTTTTTTTTTTTGCCTTTTCAAACAAAATTTCCATTGACCCATATTTAAGTGTAAAGATTTGTTGGACCAAACAAATTTTTATTTATTCAATAAAATTTTTCTCTGGGTGTACGTTGATTATTATTATTGAAATCAGCCTATACCGGATTCCCGCTAAACCGAACTGTGCTCGGTCCCAGTTAGTTCGGAATAACGGGACTCTATTACATTACACTGATAAACACTGTAAAAAATTGTAAAGTTACTAAAAGTTTTTTTGGAAACTCGAATTCCTAGAACTATGCAACGGCAACAGCAAAAATTCATTAACAGATACAGATTTTCACTGAAAATAAAAAAAATCTGTAAGTTTACAAAGAATTTTTTAGGAAACTGGGATTCCTAGAATTTTTATGTAACTGCAAGCCAGGTTACAGATAAAATCTCAGTAAATTAACTGTAATGTTAGTAGGTTCATTTGTAAAGTTACAGATTTCTGTAGCTTTACAAAAAACTAATTTTGTAGATTTACATCTTTTCTTGTAAGGTGCACAGATAAAATATTAGTAAGCATACAGATTTCGGTCACTTTACATTTGTAGGATTATAGTTTTTTTATTTTTTATTTTTTTTATTTATTATTTTTTATTATTTTTATTTATTATTATTATTATTATTATTATTATTATTTTACAGTGAACAGCAAATCGTTAATTGACTCTTAATTTATGCGATATGAATTATAAGCAGATCGTAAGTGAGGGTCACTCCTATAGCAGTGAGTATGAACTTCCGCGAGATTTCAAACATGCCACAGGCTGATATGTAGACGATATCTTCTTTTTCTATCCTTTCCAGGTAAAAGACGACACTCCGAGAAATGACTGCGTTATCATCACCATATTTAGTTAAGTAATATTTTGCTGTTTCTCTTATCTGGTGCAGTTTCTCTGGAATCATAGAACAACATATTGAATAGGCAATTATTATAAAAAATCCGCTTATTCCCTCAAATATTTTCCCGATTATATTACTTGCTGCTTCGGATGAATCTTGCTTGCGCACTAGACAATATAGAAATATTAAAAAGATCACTTCTAAACCATAAAATATTAGTATCAACGAAGGATATGATAGAGCTCGATCAAGAATTTTTAAGATTTTAACGATCTGAAAGAATTCCTTTAAAAATTCGACTTTTTCATTTAACTTTCCTTCTTCGGTATAAATCTGAAGCAATTTGTCGTAAATTTGTAATAGTTCACTACATCTGTAGAATATAATGCACAAAGAAAATGTGATTAATGCGAAAAATGTACAAAAAGAATACCAAATTATGTTACTATAAAATGATAATATTCGAAGCATGATTTTGTCGCGAATTTTATATCCAAATGTCCAAATATCGTTTTCGTCTACTTTATCCAAGATGCAAAAAACAGTTGCTATTACACATGGCAATATAAGCAAAGAAAATATGAAGGCTTTTACTAAGCATTCCTGGTTACTTCCTACTGTAATACGGTCTTGAATATTTCCTTTCATGAAATATTTTCTATATCTATATAGTTTTTGCAAGGTAACACAAATATTTGCACCTTGTGCGTTTAAAAGGTATCGAACAAGAAACAATTCTATAGGCACTGAAGTGTACACATATGTTTCTAGATCCTTTAATTTGTTTGTGTAAAATAGATATATAGCTGCTAAAATCCAGTGAATGGTGAAAATAGAAAATAATGATTTAACAACAATAGATAAACCTTTTTCGTATGATTTCAGACAAGAACCTGATATTTTAACACCTAGTACAGTTAATGTTCGCCAGATAAAATCATCATCATTAGACATAATTACTTTTTGGATAGTTTAATCAAATTAATTACAGTAATTTTATTTGCAAAAATATTCTAGTTGCTAAAAATTAATAGTGAAAAGATTTTAAACTTATTTGATACTACTATAAAATGTCAATTTGATAAATTTCTTTATGATTTTGAAGAGTTATAAGCTAATTTTTGAAGTTTTTATTTAAATCTTAGTTCGAAGATGTATTTACTTTCAAATGTATGCAGTTCTGTAGATTATTAAATACAAACAACCAACCGAAAAACACATTGTTATCAGTAGTATTTTAATTGTAACATTTATACAAACCACACAATTTATGTTTTAGATCAGATAAATATTCACTTTTATAAACCTTGAACTTATCCAGCATTATTTTTTAAAGTGAAAAGCATTTAAAGAAATCCATATTTTTTCAGCTACATTTTACATTTATATCTAATTATTTATATTTTACTTCATAATCTTTGTAAGAAATTCGAAGTCAATACAACGCAGTAGAAATTAACTATGTATATCTTACAATAGATTTTCTAACAAACTGCCGAAAAGGATAAAGACAAATTTTCATTATAAAATTCATATGTCTGAAGCCAAATATTTGTCTGTATATTTTGCTATTGTTATGGTGATAATCTGTTTGTATTATTTTTAATAATATGAATCATAGTCAATAATGTCTTTAACATTTTCTTTTCATCACAAAATTTAATTTATTTTGGAAATATAATATTAAAAAGTCAAGTTTCATTATAGTGCACTTTAATAATCGAAATCCATAAACTTGTCAATAATATTGATAAATTGTTGCTTCTCTTCATATAATTAGACTTTTTCTCATTATTTGACAAAGAATATTCTGAGCCCTTTTGTTGTATTATGCAAAATCATAGTGGAAATGGATCAATAGAAAATAATATCACTTTACGTAGTTAATAACAATTTCATTAACATAAAAAAAGGGAATACAATTTGAATATTATAAATATTAGCGAAAACCTTGGATTTTCTCGATTCATTCTTGAAGTATCTCAAATGCTATTTGTGTGCTTATTTACAGTAAGAAAAAATATAGACTATTATTGAAAACTAAATTTTATTAATTTAGCCGTCCTTGGTTACCAGTTTAATCTTTTTGAAAATGTATGCTTACAAGGAAGGTCTCCATATGGACACTCTCAGAAAAATCTGAAAAAATTACATAATGTTCTTCTCATGTCGAAATACATGTTTATATAAAAAATAAAAATTCGGCGGAACCTCGATAGAACGTTAGTAAAAGAATAATGAATATTTCATTTATTTGGCTATTTATCACCTGCTGGCAACGGAATAAAATTTCAAAAAAATATTTTTTTGTCAAATACTTTTAAGGTAAGAATGTTTCATGGTGAACTACTTTTAAAAATATTTATTTAAACAACTTTAGTTTTGCCAGTTTTAGTTTGTTATAATTTTTAATTTTGTCACATATATATTTATAATAAAAGTTAACTATAAAATTTTATGAATTAAAACGAAAATTAAATTAATTAATTTTTTTCTGTCTCAAAATTAAATCCAATTGAGTTCTGTCTATACAATTTTGTTCCTGTGGTAACAAAAACTTCTCCGATATTGAAATTGAAATATATTACAGCAGCATTCTTCATCTAGCCTTTATTTTGGAATACTTTTAAATATATGAAAATATATCTTTCAATATGAATTTTTTTTTATATATGTTGCAGCCAAAACCCGAAACTGGCCAATTCTCGAACTGGCCAGCAACGTTTAAAAATGATTGGCTAATTCAAGGATTGGCTGGCCAATTTGCGAACTGGCCAGATGCGATTGGCCAATTTGCGAACTGGCCAGATGTGATTGGCCAGTTCACGAAATAGATATAAGCACTCGGCTTAATCCTTTCTAACATAGTTAAAAGTATCTATGAATTCAAATAGTCTAGCCGTCTACCTGCCTGTGCTCTAACTCGAGTAAAGGCTAGGGTTAATTTGTAATTGTTATCTTATTTGGTTTATCAATTAAATAGTATTCAAAGGGAGTTCTGTACTATTTTTTGTTAATTTATTGGGATACACAAAAATATTTCGTTTCAATATAATCAATGTAAATCGTTTTTACTGTGCATTTTAATGTTGTTACAATATCTTAGTTACAATAAAATTGGTACCTATGAATCATTAAAATGGACGACAAATAGTTAGCTATTACAGTGTATGAAATACAGTAATTCCAGATTTTTTAGAGTCACTGAAAAGTATTTCATTACAATGAGGAGAATGGTGAAAGAGTTGTTTTAATGCCTTTTAATGATGTTATACTATTTCAAACATAATGAAATTAACATGCTTTTCTCATGTGGGAAGCATTTTTTGTAGAGTATATTGATTAAGAAGTCATTATAGTTCGTTTATTGGGGCGTCAAAAGGAATCCCGAAGAAAAATTATGATATATGCGAAAAAAATCTTTCATAGGGTATTTTAATGATGTTATTCTATTTTAAACATAATGCACATGTGAGATGCATTTTTTTTTTTTTTTTAGAGTATTGATTAAGTAGCTATAGTTCGTTTATAGAAACGCCAAAAAAGAGCTCCGATAAACAATTATGATATTGCCAAAAAATCATTTTTAGGTTATTTTAATGATGTTACCCTATTTCAAACATAATGCAGTTTACAAGCGTCGTTTATGTGAGAAGCAATATATATTTTGTAGAGTATTGATTAAGTAACCAACACAGTTCCTTTATAGGGACGCCAAAAATAAATCCGATAAAGAATTATGATAAATTTCAAACATAATAAAATTTATATGCCTTACTCATGTGGGAAGCAGTACCTTTTTTTAGAGTATTCATTAAGTGATCATTATATTTCGTTTATAGGGACGCCAAAAGGAATTCCTGTAAAGAATTATGATATATGCAAAAAAAAAAAAAAAAAAAAAAATCTTTAATATTGCATTTTTAAGAAGTTACACTATTTCAAACTTAATACACATATGGGATGCAAATTTTTGTAAAGTACTGATTAAGTAGTCATTATATTTCGTTTATAGAAACGCCAAAAATAATTCCGATAAAAAATTATGATATATTTTAAACAAAATGAAATTTATATGCCTTATTCATGTGGGAAGCATTTTTTTGTCGAGTATTGATTGTTTAATCAATATAGTTTATTTGTAGAGACTCAAAAAGAATTCCGATAAAGAATTATGATACATGTAACAAATCTTTCATAGGGTATTTTAATGATGTTACACTATTTCAACTGCACATATGCACATGTGGGATGCAATTTTTTTTGTAGAGTATTGAATAAGTAGCCTTTTTAAGTTCATTTATAAAAACGATAAAAATATATCCGATAAAGAATTATGATACATGCCAAAATACCTTTTATAGGGCAGTTTATGATGTTGCACTAATTCAAACATAATGCAATTTACAATTCTCACTCATGTGGGAAGCATTATGCATTTCGTAGTGTATTGATTAAGTAGCGATTTAATTCGTTTATAACGATGCCATAAAGAAATCCGATAAACATTTCTGATATATTTCAAACATAATAGAATGTACATGCCTGACTCAAGTGGGAAGCAATACATTTTTTGTAGAGTATTAATTAAGTAGCCATTATAGTTCGTACATTGGAACCCAAAAAGTATGTCGATAAGGAATTATGATATATTCGAACAAAACTTTTATAGAGCATTTTAATGATGTTATATGATTCCGAACATAAAGCACATGTGGGATGGGTTTTTTTTGTAAAGTATTGATTAAGAAGCCATTACAGTTCGTTTATAGGCACGTCAAAAATAATTCCGACATAGAATTATGATATATACCAAATAATCTGTTACAAGTTAGCCCCACCAGGGGCCGAGAGGTTCGGACCTCTCAACTGGTAGACGGCAGGTGCTGGGTTCGAACCCAATCGCGGCTGTCGGCCTAACTGTTCGGATAAAAACATTTCATATTTATTTACTTAGAACAGGTGTCACAAATAAAAATTAAATTAAAAAATTGACATGTTTCGGTTCATTCATAAGAACCGTATTCATAACATATAAAATCAGTAGAAAATTAAATGACACTGGCTTGTCCATTGTCATTTAATGACCAGTGTCATTTAATTTTCTACTGATTTTATGTGTTATGAATACGGTTCTTATGAATGAACCGAAACATGTCAATTTTTTAATTTAATTTTTATTTGTGACACCTGTTCTAAGTAAATAAATATGAAATGTTTTTATACGTGAATGAAAAAGGTGAAGTGATTTTGTTTTAGTTTTTGAAAAAACGAAAGCTAACAACAGTTTTAACATTAACTGTTCGGAGTTTTCCGTGGTTTTCTTTGAACCTTACGTAAATACGGGTTAGATTCCCTTAGAAAGACCCCCACGGAGGGCACTCCCCCTGGTCCTATATCCCTAGCGTAGATAATCGGACGACAAAAATCAACCAACCAACCAACTGTTACAAGTTAATGATGTTACACTATTTCAAACATAATGCAATTCACAAACCTCACTCATGTGGGAAACAATATGTCTTTTGTTGAGTATTGATTAAGTAGCCATTATAGTACATTTATAGGGACACTAAAACAATTCCGGTAAAGTCTGATAATGTATTTCAAAAATAATAAAATTTATTTGCCTCACTCATATGGGAAGCGATAGGTTTTTTTCTAGAGTATTGATTAAGAAGTCATTATAAATCGTTTATAGGGACCCCAAAAAAGTATTCCGATAAATAAATATGATATATGCGAAAAGTAATTTTACAGAGTATTTTTATGTTATTTCAGAGCTTCAAATATAATAAAGCCTTTATTCATTTCTAATATGCTCTACAACATGTTTTCTATAGATTATTGACTAGGTGGAATTTGTCATTTATATACAGATTCAAATTATTTGGATGTGGATTAATTATGAGCCATTGTTTGATGTGCGTTTCCAGCTTTGATAAGCTTTTAAAATTTATTTGTAAAGAAGGTTTATAGGTCATATGCAAGCTTGCATGAAAGATAAAATAAAATAGATTACTGGTTCTGGACACCCACAGCTGAAATGAAATTTTACTTCTTTTTTATGCTTATTTGGATATCTCTTTACATTACAAGAACCGGAGTAAACAACATTCCGATAGAGTTGGATGATGTTTCTTAATCTATTCAGTGATTCATTTTCGTTCTTGTTCTAACTTTAATATTGTTCATTTGTCGATGAGTTAGGTTTATTACTTAAAAAAAAAAATCCGCTTCATATTTATTTTTATTTTTAAAGAATCTTCTGCAAAGTGTAGTTAATCAGGTTCAAGTAAAATTGAAATAATGCGAAATATTATAACTTTATGGAAGACATTTTCTTATACAATTAAAAAATATATATTTCTATTAACAAAAATTGTGTTTTAGACCACTAAGGTGGCATATCAGAATAGCATAAGAATAACCTCTTCTGTCACGTGTGCATGTCAGTGCCATCTACAGGGGCCGTCGCGAAGCAACTTTCTTCTTTAAATAAGAAACAACTTCTAAAAGAAATTTCATCACGGCTGCGCATCTAAAGAGTAACCTTAAATCCCCAATTCGGATGTTGGCCATAGCTTCCCGGCCAGTTGGCGAATTGGCCGGCCAAAACCCGAAATACACTTTTCATGTCATGTATTTTGCACTGTTAAAAATAAATCTGTGAATTCCAGGTGAAACTACCGGCAGCAATGTAGCCGAGCTTTCACCGTTCCGTTAGTATATTTACCGTTTGGAAAATAAAAGAAAGGAAAACTTCCTATGGAAAAGCGGTAACTTTCCGTTACAAAGTTTCATTTCGTAATGATAATAATTCGATTTAAATTTTAAAATTAGTAAACAGAACATTCGCCAAAGAACTCGAACTTTCCGAGTGGCCATATAATTAATTTAAATCATTTATTATTATTATTGTGTAATTTACTTCAAGCCGTCCTGAGGATCGAACTCGGGACGTTTGGACAGCGGAATAAGTCCTTACTGATTCAGCCAAAGCTGTTGATACCAGTCTTTACAAAGTATGTCTTTTATGAGTTACTGGGAAAATCTGTTGTGCCTTTCAAAGATTTCCTTTCAAATATATTCGTTAGAATATTCGTAAGCGGTTTATTTTATTTTATTTTAGACTGATGCATAATAATTATTATTTTTAAAACCAATTTAATTTTTTAACTAGCTTAAATAATAAAAAAAAACATTGTTTAAAATCGCATTTTTTTTTCTTTTTTAATGAATGTATGAAAAAAAAAAATATTCATTTTTTACAAAAATGAGACAATTTTTTTTTTAATTATTGCGCGCAATTTATTTATTTTTTGGGAGGCTAATTAGTTAAAAGATTTTTTAATAAGAAATAAGAGAAAAATAAACAGAAAAAAGTAATTAAAAGGGACTTTTTGTGCGTTCATTATATTATGGCACTAGTGGGATATGAACCCACAATCTACGCTCCCAGGTGTTTAGAGGCGTGGTGCTTTGACCAGTCGGCCACGAAAATCCCCGAGCAGCGGAGTGTCTCCGTTTTTTGTTTTTATTTCCATCCTTTTCGTTATTTTCAGGAAATATCGTGGAGATTTCAGATTTGTAACGGAAAATGCCCTTTTGGTGCAAAAAAGGTTTTTTTCTGTGAAATTCAGGAAAAATATATCCGTGAATTTCAGATTTTTTTTAACAGTGTGGGTTTTGGCTAGGAAGCTTGGCCAGTTCGGGTATTGGCCGGCCAGTTCTAGAATTGGCCAGGCTCCGGTTTTTGGCCGCAACATAGGGGGAACTGGGGCACATTGATAGACCACCTGTACAGCACACAGGATCATTACAGGAAGTTGCACAACAGCTCCAAAAAGTGATACTAGTGAAATTAACTACATACATAAAGTTTTGGAATGATTCAATAGTTTGATGAAATGGGATGGGTGATTAATTGTTTTTGTAGGTCAAAAGTAAATTTGAGTTATACAATTGAAATGGTATTATACAACTGTTCCAGTATTTTCAACCGAAAAGAATACCCTCCCTGGCAAGTAAAGCTACTCTATATCAGTTCCTCATTCTTTATTATTAGATAAATTATGAAGTGTTGGATTTGCGACTCATTTTATTCAAAATGGCTGTATGGGGCACATTGATACAGTCTTAGTCGGGGCACATTGATACAACCTAAATCCTTTTCTAGTTAATTTTTTCATTATCTTTTATTTATATATATATTTTTTTTTACCATACACTCCTTAATTCAACCATTTTTCGTCAAAAATTTCTACTATTAGTTTTTATTAAAGTGAAATAGCTCTAATTTCTTTATATTAGAACATTTTGTAGTATTTTTGTAAACAGAAGACGTACAAACTTACACAATATCTAGTTCAAGTAGAATTAACAAAAGAAATGGACGGCAGCTTGGCAAATCTCAAATTTATATCGATTCTCCAGAGAAAAAAGTATTATCGGCATGATAAATGTTAAGTAAAAGAAACAAGTTGCAGAACAGTACAGAATAATTATATTATAAACATAATTTTTAATATAATTATCGTTTATTTTCTGTTTGTAAACCGATTTATAAACAGAAAACCTGGTAATTCTTTCACCTTTACTAAGAAAGAAGGTAATTCTGGGGTTAAAGTGCCAGATATGACAAAGTTACCACAGCCAACAAACAGACAAGGAGCAGCCAGAACATCAGATCATTATACATTTCATTTTGATTGTTTTAATATCGCTTACAAATAAATTGTGTGCGATTTTAATGTCCATAAATATGAATAAAATGGTTTGCTAACTATTTTTCTATGAAAAATATGCATTGGTGTTATTTTGTCTCCATTTTTCCCAGACGTGTCAAAGTGTATCAATCTGCCCCGGGGATGGGGCACATTGATACAAATTACTTTTTTTGATTTTTTAAAAATTACATGCAAAAATAATATTAAAACAACGATTGTACATTTTTATAACACACTAAACAGGTTTTGCTGACATCACAAAGAAAAATAACTTGAAATTTCTGCTTTCTAGACACCAATTTTTTTTTTTTTTTTTTTTTTTTTTTTTTTTTTTTTTTTTTGAAAAAAGCTGTATCAATGTCCCCCAGTTCCCCCTATACACCATTAAAATTAAATAACTGCTGCAACAAGTAATATACATGTTTAATATAATATATATATATGTATATATACATGTATACACAGGGTGATTCTAAATTGTTTTTACCAGAAAAGAGGGGTGATAGTACACATCAAGACAAATATTATTAAATAGAAAACCAAGGGTCCCAAACTTTTTCCAAAGGAGATGGCCACTATTAAAGTTCCGAAATTTTAAATAAACATAAAAAAACGGAAAAATTGGTCGATTGATTTACAGTTTTCACTTAAACTATTCTTTATGTTGGTATTTTTTTTTTTTTTTTTTTTTGAAAATAAACTATAAAGATAAATTTCGAAAAATGCCGATAGAGGGCGCTTTAGACTTTGGAGTAGAGGTCTGCACGGGCCGGGCCTCGGCCCGGGCTCGGGCCGATTTTCAATAATGGCATTCGGGCCGGGCCGGACTCGGGCCTTACTTCTGAAGACTCGGGCCGGGCCGGGCCGGGCCTAGTCACTAATCCTTTCGGGCCGGGCCGGGCCTAGTCACTAATCTTTTCGGGCCGGGCTGGGCTCAGGCCTTAATTTTTTTGCTGAAGTATCGGGCCGGGCCTAACTTTTTTTTCCGTACGAAGCCGAGACTGACTCCATTCTTCCTAGTTTTCATGGACCAAAATAATCAGTTCCTATTGAATCTTCCTATATGAAAATTCTTTTATCGACTTTTTATAAATCAGTAATATTTGGCTTTGTCCAAAAATTTCTGCAAAAAAAGCATATACTTTTAAGCCGTCATTATTCTACAATTAAACATTAGAATTTATTGCTTTTAAAGAATCGTAGATTATTAGGCGTTTTAAAATAGAATTAAATACACACACACACACACACACACACAAAAAAAAAAAATGATTATGAAGGAATTTTTTTTTAAACTGAAAACTGAAAGTTTCTTTTAAAATGTTCATTCATGCAAAATGAATACAACAATACGGGAGAAAAAAATATATTAAACATTTACATCTGTTAAGAAGGGAATGCATTTTTTTTCGTTCCAAAGTGATTTCGTCTTTGGAAATTTATACCATATACCGCTTTTTCGATTTTTTGTCTCCATTACAGGGAGTATGGATTAATAATACTAGTGATAACTAATACATTTACATACAACAAACAAAGATTCATTTAAAAGCATAAATATCGCAGCCTACAGCACTTCTGCATAAATGGAGATTATAAACATGGAAAAAAAAGACTAATATAATTTTTTTTGGTCAGAACTCTTCCATAAGATTAAAGATCAATGTTCTGTAGAAATTCACTTGAGCCGGGCCGGGTTCGGGCCGAATTTTAAACTTTTTTCCAGACCGGGCCGAGCTCGGGCCGAAATTTTAACTTTCGGGCCGGGCCGGGCCGGGCTCGGGCCAAACTTTTAACTTTCGGGCCGGGCCGGGTCGGGCCAATATTTCTTTCGTTCGGGCCGGGCCGGGTCCGGGCCGAAATTTTAACTTTCGGGCCGGGCCCGGGCCTGGAAATTTCGGCCCGTGCAGACCTCTACTTTGGAGTAACTAACAACTATTTTTGGCGTTATTTTTTGCATTTCATTAGGTGGTTTCGTAAGCTTAGATTTAATCTTAAATTTTGAGCTCAAAATCTGAATAGTTGGGAGTGATTAAGTAGCACAAACTGAAATGTGTTCAGAGGGTTCAAATTTCAAATGATTATAAAAAACGGAAAAATTGGTCGATTTATTTGCGGTTTTCACTAAAACTTTTCTTTATGTCGGTATTTTAATGAAAATAAATTATAAAGATAAATTTCAAAAAATGCCGATAGAGGGCGCTTTAGACTTTCGAGTAACGAACAACTCTTTTTCGCCGTTATTTTTTGCATCTGTTAAAATGATTTCATAAGCTTAGACTTAATCTTAAATTTTAAGCTCAAATCTGAATAGTTGGGAGTGGTCAAGTTGCGCAAACTGAACTGTGTTCAGAGGGTTCAAATTTCAAATGATTATAAAAGATGGAAAAATTGATCGATTCGTTTGCGGTTTTCGCTAATACTACTCTTTAAAATCAGTGTTTTCTTGAATATAAATTTTAAAGATAATTTTCACAATATGCCGATAGAAAGCGCCTTGACTTTAGAGTAGCGTACAACTATTTTTAACCGTTATTATTATTTTTATTTTATTAAATGCTTTCAAATGCTTAGACTTAAATTTTGTGCTGAAATTCTGAATCTTTTTGAGTGTTTAAGTATCGCAAAACTGAACTGTGTTCGAGGGGTAGGGAAGAGAGTTTAATCTCAACTCCTGAACACACTTCAGCTTGAGGTTCTTAGCCCTTCCCAACGATTCAGAAAATTTAGTTCAAAATTTAACCTTAAATCTAAGATTTCGAAAATATTTAATAAGATTTTGCAAGCATTTAATTACAAAAAATGACGGATAAAATTAGTTGTTGGTTACTCTAAAGTTTAAGGCTCCCTGTAATGGAATTTTTTGAAATTTATCTTTAAAATTTATTTTCAAGAAGATACTGACTTAAAGAGTAGTTTTACCGAAAACCACAAAGCGACCAATTTTTCCGTTTTTTATAATCATTTTAAATTTGAATTCTCTGAACACAGTTCAGTTTGTGCTACTTAACACTCCGAACTATTTAGATTTTGAGCTAAAACTTAAATTTAAGTCTAAGCTTACGAAACCATTTAATGAGATGCAAAAAATAACGGCAAAAAAATAGTTGTTCGTTACGCAAAAGTATAAAGTGCCGTCTATTCGCATTTTTCGAAATTTATATTTATAATTTATTGTCAAGAAAATACCGTCATAAAGAATAGTCGTAGTGAAAACCGCAAATCAATCGACCGAGTTTTCCGTTTTTTATGTTTATTTGAAATTTTGGAGCCTAAACTTTAATGGCGGCTATATCCTTTGAAAAACGTTTGGGACCCTTGGTTTCCTATTTAATATTATTTGTCTTGATGTGTACTATCCCCTCTCTTTTATTGTAAAACCAATTTAGAATCAATCTGTATATTAAACTCTTACATTGTTTAATTTTAAATTTATTAAAATACTATTTACACGAAAATTTTTTGAAAACAGCTCAAGTTAGTTACTTTTGTTACTTTATGAAATTATTTTCAAACGCAATCCTTTTACAAAATCTATCTCAATAGGAAATATTTGTAGCAAATTTTACCATATTTTGAAGTTGATTCTCCAGAAAGAATTGAAAAGAAAAAGGGGGGAAAAAGCAAATTAATCATAAGATCAATTTATATAAAATACACAGCTGTTTTGCATTAAACTAAAATCTGTCCACAAAAGACATATTTTTATAAAAAAAAAAAAAGAAATAATGAAATATATGCATTTTAAATAAGAAAATTTCTGAAACAAAATGTTTTATATTATTGAAACACAAGTACAAACAATCACCAAAATTTACAGAAATAATTTTAAAAAGTCAGACAAATGCATAGACAAAATTTCATAATAATAGGAATAATTTAAGAACCATAATTGAAATGAAAAAAAAAACTTCTTTAAACACCATAAAATAAGTTAACTGCGCAAGGCCTTTCGAAAGAACTTAGTCTTTCTTCGTCAGGCGCAAAAAAAGACGTGCGTCCACAATGAATGTAGCGGCACGACTGAAGGGGAATGCGCCTGACGAAGAAAGACTAAGTTCTTTCGAAAGGCCTTGCGCAGTTAACTTATTTTATGGTGTTTAAAGAAGTTTTTTTTTCATTTCAACTGTGTATAACACCAGTTTCAATTTTATACATTAAGAACCATAGTTTGAAATTTCAGTATGTATCATTTATCATTTAAATAATTAATCAAATGAACCATTTTCTTTATACAAATGAAAATCGGAATGTCGTCTGAATTGCCGCAGGAAGGCATTATGGTGAAAAATAAAATGATCTGTATTTTTCAATCGAATGAACCATTTATAGCAAAAAAAAATATGCAGCTAAATTCGGCTCCCGTGTGAATGCGCTTTCTTTATTTCAAGGAAATCGAACACTTCGTAATAAAATTAAATATCAAGTTAAATGAAATTTATTAAAAAACACACTGTTAAAAATTTTATTTTGGGTTAAACCACGTTTTGGTTCTATAGTATCTGCAATCATAAAATGCTGAAACCTCATGGTTTCATTCTTCTAGATTCAGTTTCATGCTTGTGAAAAACTTTCAGGTTTAGCGCTGAACTGAATTTTTCTCTTAACATTTTAGTATAATGATTTTACTTACCGGTCATACGTAGTATAGGGTAAGTCTTGCAATCGTTTTGAAAATCGAAAAAAAAATTTTTTGACGGATTTACACGTTTTAGACACTGGAGATTTCGAAAAACATATTTTTAGAAAAAAAATTTGCCGTCCGTCTGTCTGTCTGTCTGTCCGTCTGTCAGTCTGTCTGTCTGTAAACGCTCTATCTCACGAACAAATTGAGATAGAGACTTGAAATTTTGTATGTACTTAGCATGTAAGAATGGAACGAAGCCTATTGAATATCAGCAACCTCGATTATCCGGAACTATTTTTTTCGGATTCTCGAAAAATTCGTTCTGATGAAAGGTACATAAAAATTTTCGAATTTTTTTATTTTAAGGAATGCATGTAAAAGGCAATAAAAAATACAAATTTTGCATAAAGAACGAAGTCGATCGGATTATTAGTTGTCGAGATATGTGTAATCCTGTTTTCCACATTCTTCGATTTTTCATGATCCTGTATTTCATTCAAATTTCAATTCAGAGGTATATTTTAATTGAAAATGAGACGCTTAAGCCGACGCAGCAAACTGTTAGTTAATATGATTATTATTTTTGGAGTTATAAGGATGTTTCTTTTACGTAGTTTGGTACTTCTTGAGTAATTTGGCGTTTTATATAATTTGTTGAAATTGGTGCATCAGCAATTCATTAATAGAGTACTACTATGTGTATTATTATTATTATAGTATTACATTTTAATTTAGTTTTGGAATTGAAGTACATTGTATAAATAGTTTTCACATATTTTATTTTCATATGCATATAAATGATGGGTAAGTATTACGGTGGCCTCCAACGACTAGTTTACTTTTATGCTCATTTTACAATGTTTTCTGCAGATACGAAGCATGTTTGATTCCAGCCAGTCGCAAGGGTATCAAACGCGGACTTCTGACTGCTCTGGGGAATTCGATGACGTGGCTATGCATATTCGGAGGTTATGCTTTGGCTTTCTGGTACGGTGTCAAGTTAATTGTAGGAGACATTGGTAAACCCAACCCTGAATACACGGGTGGAACACTTATAATTGTAAGTTTTGTTTTGTAAATGTTCAAAGACAAATATTTTTAGTAAAAAAATAGGCTTTTCTTTAATATTTGAAATTTCGTTGTTGTAATTTTATGATAAATAATGTGTTATTTTCGCATAATTTATTCTAATAGTTGGAAACATATTTCAGTATTTTTGTTCAGCCCTGCAGTTTGCCTGATACTTTTATTACATGACTAAGTATTTAGCTGAAAATTTCTTTTAAATTAAAACACTCTTAAAACTACTGAAATCACATTCTCAGAAATTATCATTCATAGGCATCCATGTATCTAATTCTTTACGTGCTCTTGTACATCATTTTATCTACATTCTAAAAACATTTCTTAGTAAACGGAATGCATTTCAGCGTTAAAGTACAATTTTTTTTAAAAACCGCTTTTAAGTAATTTACTTTCATATTCAGCAACCTTTGCTTTTTTTTTTGTGTTGTCCTGTATATCAACTATAGTATTTATACACACCATATAATATGCATAAATTTAGGGAAACTTAAAAGCATATATAATAATTAAAATGCATTTCATCTATCCATCAGCAATCATCGGAGACGCATACAGTACTCCGAATAAATTATACTATTTGAAATCTTTTGTGTGTCCCTGTAAATGCTATGCACTTCGTATTGAATACGACTGTATCTATAACTTATATTAAGCCTCAGCGATGTATACCAATTTTATTATTCATAAAATAGTTTAACATAATTAAAATAGGTCGCATACAATTTCCCCTTTAACCATTATGTAATGGAATTCTTTTGTGCGGCCCTGTAAATGAATAACAGCTGTTTTTCTGATCGCATACTTTGCAAAAAGCATATTTTAGTTTAATTCGTAAACGCATATGCATTTGACAGGGTGTAACATTTTAAAAATTCATTTGAAACGAATTTTTCCCATAGGCCTTAATGTAACGGAAAATTTTTGACTGTCCCTGCAAATAAACTAATTATGCTAGAAACTTAATTTGAATCAGGGTTCGTGATAAGGTAAACGTTAATAACTTCCAAAAATTTCAGGGCAATTGGAGTACATTTAGGGGAGTTAGAGAGCGCGGACAGACGGCCAGTCAAACCGGAATCATAAATACTTTTCATATTTATTGGAAAGTGTTAAAAAGGATCATTCCAGTGTTGAATTCAGACACTTTGCTCCAGGAGGGACATTTGTTGCTCCGGGGGGGGGGGAGCATTGTGGAATTCCCGGGAACAATTACATATTCTCATCATTGAAAACGCAAAACTTTCGGGGGGGGGACATTTCGATGCTCCGGGGGCAATGTCCCCCCCGGGCCACCCCCTGAATTCAACACTGGATCATTCTTAAAGAGAAATAGATAGAAGAAAGAAACATAATAATGATTTTCTGCGTAGGATTTTTGAAGAATGCGAATCCATTTTAAACCCGTAGGATAAATACTGAAGAGGTGAGTTTGAGATCTCACTTACGGAAATTCTTATCTTCTAAAAAATAAGAAGAAAAAGAATACTTTATTTTTCCTTCGCGGTGATAAAATAGCGAACTTTTTATGTTTCTAAATGTTTGACTTGAAGTTTTCCTAAAATAAAACCTTTTAAGCTAAACAAACCTGCCTCCGTTTATGTATAATGTTTTGTAAGAGCGTCGAAAAAAAAATGTTTTATGAAGTAACGGAAAAACTCTTTAATTTTTAATTAAAATCAACTTTACAAGTCGAGACGAAACATGCGATTAAATATTCTATCTTAAGAAATTATTTCTAAAATAACATTTTTTAAAAACTGTCGCACATTCTTGTAATACAATTAAAAAAAAAAAAAAATACATGAAAATGTATACATTTTTTATACAATTATAGATAACTTAATTTCCTTTATTAAGAAAAATAAATAAATTCGTTAATTTGCTTGCAAATTATAAGGATGCAAATTAAAATTAATGTAAAATAATGTTTCGAGGTAATTGAGTTTAAAAGTTCGTACAACTGTAATTTTAGAAACTTTCCTATCCAATCATTTTTACTGCATTCGTAAGGATTTAAGCATAATAATAATAATAATAATAATAATAATAATAATAATAATAATAATAATAATAATAATAATAATAAATAATAATAATAATAATAATAATAATAATAATAATAATAATAATAATAATAACCTTCTATCTTCATTTCTAACCTTTTTTATATTTATTTATAACTTTTTCAATAATAGAAGTTCTTTTTTTAAAAGTCTTCAAACATTCTCTTACGCCAAACATCCAGATATACATAGATATCTTCCAGATTTCTAACCGAAAGAAAATTATTAAAAAATTCCATTTCATGGCATAGTTTTTATTATCTATTACCCCATTCTTTTAAAGGGATGCAATATTTTACGGATCTTTTTGTTTTAAATAATATCTGCTTTTTCAATTTTATCAGACGTGAGAATAATAATAATAATAATTAAAAAAAAAAAAAAAAAAAAAAAAACTTACGATGGAACGCAATTTTCACCTTGTTTTTATCACAAAACATATAATATGAACGTCTAAAATATTCAGGTTTACTCAAAAGGCGATTTAAATAATCAAATATAGATGTTAATAGTTAATTTTATTTATAACATCTTAACCCTTTCCGGCGCACTACTCTTTAAAATTGGAATTTAAAGAAAAAAAATTTAGGCAATCTATTTAGGCCTAGAAGAGTACACAGGTATTGTTTTGTAAAGATTGCACTAACCATTTTAATTATACAGCTGTTGTCGAAGTGGCAACCTCCCATAAGTAAAGCATTGATAAGCGCAGTGAGAAGAGCATTGCTGTGAAGCGCGTATTACAGTAAAACATTTTACCTATTATTTAAAAACAGTAGAGTTTGATCTCTGTGGTGCTGCCATCTAGAACTCATAAGAAAGATTTAAAGTAGCCATTAGAGTAGTTTTTGAAATATTCACGAAGTTTTTGTGTCTCTAAACAGGGGGTACTTTAGGTGTTGCCGACCCGGCAACACTGCGCGTTAAAGGGTTCATAGTTTCAAGCCTTAACACAGGCTCTTCTTCAGAGTATATTTGTATTATTATTATATATATTTTTTAAATAAAAATTGTCTCTGAAGAAGAGCCCGTGTTAAGGCCTGAAACTATTAAGATGCTATAAATAAAGTTAAGGCGCAAAACTAGGCGTAGAAAAAGACCCCGGTGGTAATGTAAAGTCTATGGGGACGTTCTTTTCAAATATCTCGTTCATATTTTAATATTTTTATGTGATTTTTTTGCACAAGATAGCTGAGGTCTATCTACAACCGGCCTAGTTTTTACTTTTTCAATTTTGGTTTCAGATCTTTTTTAAGTACTTTAACTTTCAAAACCGGTTTAAACCGGTTCTGAAATTGAAACTATCTTAATATAAAAAATATATAACCAAAATCGAAAAAGAAAAAACTAGGCCGGTTGTGGATAGACCTCAGCTATCCTATGCAAAAAAGAAAAAATCATCTAAAAATATTAAAATTTGAACGAGATATTTGAGAAGAACGCTCCCATAGACTTTACATTACCACCCGGGTCTTTTTCTGTGCCTAGTGTAGGGCCTTAGGCATTCACATTTCTATCTGATTATTTTAATCGCCATTTAAGTAAACATTTTAAAATTCATATTATATATTCAGATGTGAGAAGTTTATTACTTACCCATCATACGTAGTATAGGGTAAGTCTTGCAATCGTTTTGAAAATCGAAAAAAATTTTTTTGACGGATTTACACGTTTTAGACACTGGAGATTCCGAAAAACATATTTTTAGAAAAAAATTTTGCCGTCCGCCTGTCTGTCTGTCTGTCCGTCTGTCTGTCTGTCTGTCTGTAAACGCTCTATCTCCCGAACATATTGAGATAGAGACTTGAAATTTTGTATGTAGTTAGTATGTAAGAATGGGACGAAACCTATTTAATATCAGCAACCTCGATTATCCGGAACTATTTTTTTCGGACTCTCAAAAAATTCGTCCTGATGAAAAGTATATAAAAATTTTCGAATTTTTTTTGTTCTAAGGAATGGACGTAAGAGGCAATAAAATAACACACATTTTGCATATAGAACGAAATCGATCGGATTATTAGTTGCCGAGATATTTGTAATCCTGTTTTCTACATTCTTCGATTTTTCATGACCCTGTATTTCATTCAAATTTCAATTCAAAGGTATATAATGGGAAATGAGACGCTTAATCCGACGCAATTAATTGTTAGTTAATAGAATTATTATTTTTGGAGTTATAAGGATGTTTCTTTTAGGCAGTTCGGTACTACTTGAGTAGTTTGGCGTTTTATATAATTTGTCGAAATTGGTACATCAGCAGTTCTTTAATATAGCATTACTATGTAAATTAACAATATTTAAATTTTGTTTATGAATTGCAGCGCATTGTATAAAAAGTTTTCACATGTTTTATTTTCATATACATATCCATGATGGGTAAGTATTACGGTGGCCCCCAACGACTAGTTTTTTTTTTTTTTTTTTTTTTTTTTTTTTTTTTTTTTTTTTTTACTGCAATGCTGATATATGTCGTGCTGATGATAATCCCATTCCTGACATATTTAATAGCGATTGCATCATAATACGAACTCTATTGAATTTTGAAATGCTTATTTCCCACTTGTATTTGTAGATTTTCTTCAACGTGATGTCTGCTTCCATGTTCATAGGTCAGACTGCACCCTATTTCGAAGCTTTCGCTCTTGCCAGAGGAGCTGCTGCCAAAGTATTCAGCATCATAGACAGAGTAAGGATTATTCTTCAAACATTAACGTTTTTTATCGATCTATACACTAAAACACTGTAAAAAAAAATCTGTGAATGTACTAAACCTTTTCTAGGAAACTGGGATTCCAAGAACTTTTCCTGTAACGATAACAGGAAAAATTCATGTAATCGATTCTGAAACTTGAATTTTTGCTGTTACCGTTACAGGAAAAGTTCTTGGAATCCCAGTTTCCTAGAAAAAGTTTAGTACCTTTGCAGATTTTTTTTTACAGTGAACAAGTTGGAAATTGCACGTGAAGCGTAGCAAATGAGGTGCGTTCGGACGATAACGAAGTTATAAAAATATCACTCTCATAAAACTGTAAATAATTACAATTGAAATGTGCACCAAACAATGTTCTCCCTGTACCATTATGCAATGGAATACATTTGTGTGGCCTTGTAAATCAATAACAAATATTCTTTGCACCACAGATTATGCAAAATGTATATTATAATATGTACTTCATAGATGTATATTAATTTTATTACGTTCGAATGAGTGTAACACCATTAAAATGCATTTGAAACATTTTTCCCTATTAACCGTAATGTAACGGAATACTTTTGATTGTCCCTGTAATTAAACTAATGCATCCGATTTTGATAAAATTTGAAATAACTCGACAAAATTATGTAATAATTATGTATTTTAAATTTCAAACGATTCAGTTGGGTAGTTTTTGTGTTGTTATATGCGGACAGACAGACAGACGGACGGACTGAGCGACAACAATAGGTGCTACGTATTTACATAATTACGAACGCACCTAAAAATGAAGTACTCAAAAATGAGTAAGTTGATGTACTCATATCGAACTGAGTATGTTTGGATCAAAAATGAACGCATCGTTTTCTCAATTTTGAAACAGCATATGTTATCAAATCCAAACAAACGATAATTTTGTACGCAGTATTGGTTTCTCTCATTCATGGCAGCATAAAAGATGCTTATTAATGTAAATAATAAATTATGCACAGTATTTTAAAATAATTTTAAAGTATACTTGCAAAAAATGCTCTTGTCATAAAAATGTTTGATTTGGGTATTTTACTTATAATTTTACTATTTCTCCTAGTAAACAATCAATTAAAGTTTATTACTTTCTTCTATCTTCAATAGAAGAAAGCATTGTAATCGAAATTTTTTTCGACTTCCGGTTTTCGACGGATTTACACGTTTCAGGGGTCAGATATTTCAAAAAACCAGTGTACCGGCTAAAAGTATATGAAGTTATGCATCGAATTGAACCAAATTTTTTGTATAATTGCATGACTATGACTAATTGGTCCTCCCAGAATTTGAAATAAATACGCCGGAAGTGCGCGCTGCAATCGCGATTTTTGTGCCATTTTCAATATTGTGCCAACTAAAAGTATTTGAAGTTATGCATCGAATTGAACCAAATTTTTTGTGTAAGTGTATGGCTATGGCTAGTTGGTCCTCCCTGAATTTGAAAAAAATTCACCGGAAGGGGGCGCTGCAATTGCCAATTTTAAGCCATTTTCAATATTGCACCGTCTAAAAGTGTATGAAGTTAGTCCTAGAACTGAACTAAAATTTTTGTATATAATAATTTTATGGTAAGGCAAATAGGTCCTCTTTGAATTAAAAAAAATCTGCCTATCATTCTATTGTTCATCGGCTCGTGTAGAGACGGAAATTCGTTTTTACTCCAATTAATTGATTGAAGCAGAAATTTATGATGAAAACCAAAGTTCGTATGGTATTGAATTAAAATTATTAAAACATTAAAATGAGTAACTATTTTTTAAAAATATTAAAATGTACGTATGAGATAGAAGAAAGTTTTGGTATTGGCACATCCAACTAGTTTTTCATAACTTTGAGCAAGAAATAAATACCAGTATATTTTCACTTTAATTTGTAAATTCAAGGAATCAAAAATGAGTACATGTGTTTTTAGTATCAGAGCTATTTTGAGTATGTCATGTACTTAAAATTGAGTACTTTTTACTCAGTTTTGAGAAACCATTTTTTTCAGTGTATAATTTGCATCGGATATTCATTTTTTTTTTCAAATTTCATTATAAATTCTTTAAAAGAAAAGAATTATACCTTTAGAGTTTCAAAGGGCCGATGAAAAAATATAGTTTTTTTTTATTTCAAACTTTTTAAAAGTAACAGTGTTTGCATCTTGATAACCAAAAGCGAAGCCCCTTTATTTGGTATCAAATTTTAAATGCGAATCCATTTTAATTTCATTTTAAAAGATTCAAATTTCAATTAACTAATTTAATTTAATGTAAAGCAGTAACAACGAAGAAATTAAATGAGACTAATTTAATTTTACCTCTTTGGTTGAATATAAAACTAAACTAGTCGGATGTGGCAATCCCAAAACTTTTTTCTATCTTATCTATGTTAATACTTCAAAATTTGATACCATTGTGACAAAATTAAATGATAAAATAAGCTTTTTAAGAAAAAAATATCAACCGACTTCAAAAAAGCGCTAAAAAGAATTAAATAATTCTTTAAAGTTCTCTAAGGCCAAAACGTTATCCAATAAGCACACATCGGATATTAGATACCGGCATAAAAAACGGTTAAATTTAATATGTATAATTTAATGTCCACCAAACATAGATTTTAGAGATAATATTATTTTACAAGAGATGAATTGACATATTTATGATTTATTTTATGAATATATACATATAAAAAGTAATGAATTACATTTTTAAGTTGGTGCCAAACAATCACAATCGATAATGATTATCCCCATTTTAATTATGGCACTAGGTATAATTTAGCTACAATTCTTAATATACATCAAATAGAGTTTGGCACCAACTTCAAAAAGTAATTCATTACTTTTTATATGTATATATTCATAAAATAAATCATAAATATGTCAATTCATCTCTTGTAAAATAATATTATCTCTAAAATCTATGTTTGGTGGACATTAAATTATACATATTAAATTTAACCGTTTTTTATGCCGGTATCTAATATCCGATGTGTGCTTATTGGATAACGTTTTGGCCTTAGAGAACTTTAAAGAATTATTTAATTCTTTTTAGCGCTTTTTTGAAGTCGGTTGATATTTTTTTCTTAAAAAGCTTATTTTATTTCCTACTTTTTAGTTATGCATACCGTAATACATAATTATGTGTACTGGCACACGATAGCTCTTTGCAATGCAATATTAATGTACGCACTTTGCTAAGTTCTGATGTATTCAGTTTACTTGTCACTGTTTGATTGTCAACTTTTCTGAAACCACTTACAATATCGGTTAGTATCGTTGTGAATCTTAAGATTTTTTTTTGTATGGTAACTTCTTCAGACAAGATCTGCCACTTCGAAAAGCTACCGCATTTATGAAATCTTAGTCTGCATCGAATCCTACGGTCATCGAAAGTGGCTTTCAAAAGGTGACAATCCATCAAGTAAAGTGTCCTTATACATAAGAGCGCGACATAGTGCTTCCATATATGAGCAAAATGACTTCATATATTAATGTATAGTAAAATGCTTTTCTAGTGTAGTCAGTCAAAAGTACTCCCCCTTCACTCAGAAAAAGGAAAAAGAAAGATTTTAGCAAAAATCGCACTATGCTTCAATCGATAAAGAGCAACACTCTAATACCTATACAGGTAGTAATGGCATCAGAAATGAGCAGTGGCAATTCGACGAGGAATCTGAAACTCATAACCGATACCTGGCTGCCTCTATAAGAGAGTGACAGCATTTCATTCCCAAATATTTCTTTTACAGACGCTTTTGTCCCAACTACACTGTTAAAAATTTGAAACTTTTGCTGTACACTGTTAAAAATCTGCTGCATTTTTTTGCTACGCACTCCAGCGCTTGTATAGAAAACGGTTACTTGACTGTATTAAGGAGCATTCTCAAAGGTCGCAGTAGAGACATTATATACAAGCGGCGGAGTGCGTTGCAACAAAATGCAGCAGATTTTTAACAGTGTATCATCACTTCACCACTTATATAGAAAAAGATTAGTTAAATGCATTATGAAGGATTCTCATTGATAAAAGTAAAGATATTCTATAAAAGCGATGGAGTGATGATGCAGCAAACGTTGCAAATTTTTAACAGTGCATTGCATTGCCAGGCATTTTTTCATTATGGAATTTGATGATGATGATTTCCTGGAAGAATTAGATTGTACTCGTATGAGAAGTTAACAAGGTTGACGAAAATTGCCCGCTCAACAAGATGCTTGGTGACTCGTTTTTGTCCAGAATCGTTTCAACCAATTATATACTGTGCTACATGTGTCATATTCATATCGAGGGAACCTACACTGTAAAAAATTTGATATTTTTGCTATATCATCACTCTATTGCTTTTATAGAAAACGATTACTTCACCCAATTACGAAGTATTCTCATGGGTCAAAAGAGAGATATTCTACAAAAGCAGGGCAGTGACGATGCAGCAAAAGGGTCACATTCTTTACAGTGACACTGTAATCGGAAATGAGCGGTGGCGTATTCGATGAGTAATCTGAAACTCATTACCTACATCTGGCTGCCTCTATAAGAGAGTGACAGCATTTGATTCGGAAATATTTCTTTTTACAAACGCTTTGGTCCCAATTACACTATAAAAACTTTGAGCCGTTTGCTGCATCATCAGTCCACCGCTTTTATAGAAAACGATTACTTCACTGTGTTACGGAGCATTCTTATTGGTCATAAAGACATATTCAATAAAAGTTGTTGTGTGACGCTGCAGCAAATGGGTCAAATTTTTAACAATGTATCATGGAGCATTCTCATGCGTCAAAGGAGAGATATTCTATAAAAGCGGGGGAGTGACGATACAACAAAAGGATCAAAATTTTTACAGTGTACACTGTAAAAAATTTGGCCCTTTTGCTGCATCGTCAATCCACCGCCTTTATAGAAAACGATTACTTCGGCCTATCGTGCAGAATATTCATGGGTCAAGAGAGAGATATTCTTTAAAAACGGGGGAGTGATTATGCAGCAAAAGGGTCAATTTTTTTACAGTGTACACTGTTAATAAATGTGAACCTTGTTCAGTTAGGATTTCACATTTTGAAAAGATCGTGTGTCTATGTAAGTGTAACTTAAAAACATGAAATATGAACGTTTCTAATTGGTCGATTGCTTCTAAAAGATATTGAATTTTAATGTTTTAATTTTTTAAAAAGTTCTAATCAACAGATTTTTATGAAATTTGAATGGGACCACATGAGTCCCATACGCTTTCAAACAAAAAAAGAATTATCAAAATCGGTTTATATTTACGAAAGTTATGCGTGAACAACAAATACATACAGGTCGAAATCATAACCTCCTCCTTGAAGTCGGTTAAAAAATAAAAAGGAAGATATTATCAAAATCACACCATGATTCAACATGCGTCTATATGAAAGTAGTAATATTTGAAGTTAAGAATGTTCTTTGATAAACGCGGTTTTCCAAAGTACAGAAAATTTAAGAATTTTTATTCCAGAACTTGGCGGTAGTCGCCTGAACGAATTTGTTTTATGGGTGAAAGAAGTTAACTCGCTTAACTTTAATGGTAAGCTTATCAAAATTTTTCGTCATTTATATTTGTCCAAATGTAAATCTAGCACATAGCAATGTACTTTAATCACTTTGTGAATCCGGCATAACAAGCACCCTGATTTACAAACACTCTTGCTTTAGCGTGTAAGGCTCTTTAGAGATGAATTTTCAGCTTTTCGATATCGAATTCTCATGTCTGGATCGATGTGGATCTTTCACTTTGGTGGATACGAGAATTGTTCCAGCTAAGATTTCGTACTTTGAAAAAAAAACTAGCATCTCTGCAACAGTGGTTAGGATCCAGAATGATTGTTCGCTGTTAAGCAAAACAAGATTGACCAATCATAAGCCTTTATTTTTAAGAACTTTTCATTGTTCGAAGGAGAGAGTCTGGATTACATGGAGTGAAAATTTGCTATCGACACTGTAAAAAATTTGACCCTTTTGCTGCATAGTTACTCCATCTCTTTTATAGAATCTCTTTGTTTTGACCAATGAGAATGCTCCATAATAGAGCGAAGTAATCGTTTCCTATAAAAGCGATGGAGTGACGATGCAGCAAAAGGGTTCAATTTTTTACAATGCAAGCAGTGCTAAAAATTTGTATCCTTTAAATGTGCAACGATACTACTGAATTCCAAAGTGTCGATCACAGCGACATCTGCGGCATTTTCGTGATACATTATCTAGACTCGCAATAATTCTTGCATTTTTAGAAAATGTCCTGCAGATGTCGTTTCTATCTTTAAATTTCATTAGCATTGTTGCACATTTAACGAACAGAACATTTTAGCGCTTATTTTAAGTATTAAAGAGGGCGTGTTCACCACAACTTACCGGTTACTTACCGACCACTTACCGATTGTAGACAAATACGAAATGAAAATCAAAGCAAAGTGTGACGTCAGCTACAATTCAACAGAATAGTTTTCATTGCTGCCACAGTTTGCTTTTGTACTGCCCTACAATCGATCGGTAACATTGGTTACTTTTGTAAGTTGCTCTGAACACGCCCTGAGATAGCCGATTTCCACACTATATCCCCTAGATGCTATATTTCCGGTTTCTTGCATAAGAGAACTTGTCCGGAATCCAGGTAGAATTCGCGCTGTTAGCGAAACCAGATTAACGAATCAGAAGCCTGAATTTTAGCAAATTTTTCAATGTTTTAAATAAATTTTCTTGTTAATAAATCTCGTTTCGCAAACAGCGCAAAATTTATGTGAATCCTGGCCCTCGTCCAGTTAGGATTTTGCACTTTGAACACTGTTAAAAATTTGAAACTTTTACTTTATCGTCTATCCATCGCTTTTATAGAAAATGATTACTTCATTGTATTATGGTGAATTCTCATTGGTCAAAATGGAGATATTCCATAAAAGCGGTGGAGTGATGATGCAGCAAAAACTTCAAACTTTTAACAGTGAAAATATTGTGTGTCTATGTAAGTGTAATATGAAAGCATGCAAAAGGAACACTTCTAATTGGTCGATTGCTTCAAAATGAGTTTGAAATTTAAAGTTTTTATTTTTAAAAAAGTTCTAATTATCGGATTTTTATGAAATTCGAATGGGACCACATGGGCCTCATACGCTTTCAAACAAAAAAAGAATTATCAAAATCGGTTCATATTTGCAAAAGTTATGGGTGAACAACAAATACATACAGGTCGAAATCATAACCTCCTCTTTGAAGTCGGTTAAAAATATATGCTCATCGTCAGGATTCTTTAGGCATGAAATTCTGTGTATTAATTCTTTAAATAGAACTACTGTGGATACTGGGAAAACTGCAACATAAAAACACCACCTGTTGGGCTATTTATACTAAACCATAACCAGCAATAATATTTATCAAGCTATATTTGAATCTGAAGTTTGATGAAAATTCGTGAATTAATTCTTGAGATGTAGCTATTGAAAGAATCGGGAAAAATTCAACATAGCAATGCCAACTGTGAAATGATCAATACAAAAATATAAACAGAACTAGTTGATATCATGGATTTAATGAATCTGAAGTTTGATGAAAATCCGTGCATTAATTCTTGAGTTAGAGCTATTGCAAATATCGTGAAAAAACGCAGCACAGCAGCGCATATTAGACGATTTACACCAAAATGTAAACAACATCAATTCATGTCAAGGAATAACTGAATTTGAAGTTTGATGAAATTCCGTGTCTTAGTTATTGAGACAGAGCTGTTGCATAAATCGTAAAAATATGCAGAATTGCAGCGCAAACTGTTTTACGCCAAAAATTATTAAGCATCATTCTATATCAGAAACTACTTGATTATAAATGCTTATTAAATTCCGTGCATTACTTCTTGGGATAGCGCTAATGCCAAAATCATGTAATATGCGTCATAGCAGCGGCACCTGTTGAGAGATTTACAGAAATATGTAAACAGCATCAATTTATATCAGGACCAACCTAAATATAAACTTTTGTCAATTTTCGTGCTTTAGTTGTTGAGATAGTGTGTCCACAATATTTATATGACAAACAAACAGAGTCACAGTTTCACAGACTGGAACTTTTTAAAAACATGTTTTTTGGAATCCCTGGCCCTTTAACGTGTAAATCCGTCAAAAAATGGAATTCAAAAAATTTCGCGAATTCAATATTTTCTTCTGTAAAGATAGAAGAAAATTAAAAAGTTTGAAGAAATACTTCCTTGATTTGTCAACAGACGAATATTTATTCCTAGAAAAAAAACTGTTTCGGGAAATTTGAGTATGTTAAAGTATATTTTTATTTATTTTATTTTATTTTATTTTATTTTATTTGCATTTCCATGGAAATTGTAATTTTATCAAGAAATTTTTATCACAATCCATTTAAACTAAAAATAATTTTTTTTTCAGTTTTAATAAGAAAATGGCCTGAATAGGAGTAAAATTATCCATAATCTTGCGACTTTTATTTCTCATAAAATAATACGATAATATATAAGAATAGAGGACCAACGATTAGAAATATAAAAATAATACATAAAAAGGTTGTAAACAATCGTTTCGAATCTATTATTTAGATTATTCATCAGTGCAAGGCTCAGCATACTAGAAAAAGGAAAACTGAGCCAACTCCCCCACGAGTCTCGCCCTCCTCCTCTTTGATCATATTGCAAACCGTTTTTACAGCATAGTCAGGGCTTCCAAATGGTTAGCGAACCGAACATCAATATTTTTTGACAAAAAATTTCATTGTAGGTTTCTACAGCATTTGCGCTCAAACTAACCTCCAAAGGCGATTTTTGCACAATTTGCTAGAAAAATATAAATAGAAAATCTTTCTAAGAAAATATTGATGTTCAGTTGGTGGACCATTTCGGAGCCCTGCATACTGCATCTCTATTCATCCTCTTTACAAAATAGATAAACCCTCTTCCTTATGATGGAAAAATTAAGAACGAAGTTTTTTTACGACCCCATTAAAACCTGTTTTATCTATCTGCAAACCACTTAGACTCGGTGCGATTTCAAACAAAATAAACAAGTTGGAAATTGCACGTGAAGCGTAGCAAACGAGGTGCGTTCATACGATAACGAAGTTTTAAAAATATCACTCTTATATATCAATCTCATAAAATTGTAAATAATTACAATTAAAATACGCACCAAACAATGTTCTCCGTGTACCATTATGCAATGGAATATTTTTGTGTGGCCTTGTAAATCAATAACAAATATTCTTCGCACCACAGATTATGCAAAATGTATATTATAATATGTGCTTTAAAGATGTATATCAATTTTATTACGCTCGAATGAGTCTAACACCATTAAAATGCATTTGAAACATTTTTCTCCATTAACCGTAATGGAACGGAACACTTTTGATTGTCCCTGTAGTTGAATTATGCATTTGATTTTGATAAAATTTGAAATAACTCAACAAAATTATGTAATAATTATGTATCTTAAATTTCAAACGATTAAAATGCATTTGAAACTTTTTTCCCCCATTGGCCGTAATGTAACGGAATCCTTTTGATTGTCCCTGTAATTGATCTATGCATCCGATTTTCATAAAATTTGAAATGACTCGACTAAATTATGTAATAATTATGTATTTTAAATTTCAAACGATTCAGTTGGGTAGTTTTTGCGTTGTTATATGCGGACAGATGGACAGACAGACGGACGGACTGAACGACAACAATAGGTGCTACGTATTTACATAATTACGAACGCACCTAAAAAATTGGTCGGACAGTTATGCGCAATCCACGCACACGCACACACAGACAGACAGACAGACGAGCACATACAATAAAACTTTCTTTATTAATGTAGATAGTTTTATGTATTTGTCTTTATTTTAGATAATTAGCATGAAGCGAAACGCTAAAAACCAAATATTATTGGTAATAATGACAAAATAAAAATATATTTTGGTACGAATATTGTTAGCTATAAAAATGATACCTAGTCCAATTGATTTTGTAATGATTTTTATTTTAGAATTGGTAAATATATTTTGTGTTTGCATTGTAATATCTCATGCAACTCTTAGAGTTATTGTATGTTTAAAACTGTGTAATGTATTCTATCTAACTCTTTCAGGAACCATCGATCGATAGTAGTCTTCAAATTGGATTACAGCCACCTGATGTAGAAGGACACATTCACCTAAAAGATGTGCATTTCAACTATCCTTCTAGACCTACTGTACCAGTAAGTACAAGAAGGATATTATCATTGACCGAGCGAGCGGAGCGAGCAAGGTCTACAATTTAACTTGGGGCAAAAACACATTTTTTGTATGTATGTTTGTAATGCGATAACTCTCGAACCGTTGCTCTAATTGAGCTGAAATTTAATATGTGTGTAGTACTCATCAACACAAGTTTTAAGTTCATTGGGCATCAAAATCGGTTAATTAACGGTCTTTAATTAACTTAAAATCAATGTAAATACATTAATAAATACATTACTTCACTGTAAAGTTTGCTTTCTCGGTAAACATGGTAGAAAACAACAGCGCCATCTAACGGTGAAGAACCGCATCTGTCTCCATTCGTTTAACATTGGGGCATGGGGCAGTCGCGCAGAAGGTAATACTACAAAGCGCGCCTGTTATCCTGGGGCAATCAATAGCGCTGTCAACACGCGTTGATAACTACAATTTAACTTGGGGCAAAAAACACATTTTTTGTAATGCGATAACTCTCGAACCGTTGCTCTAATTGAGCTGAAATTTAATATGTGTGTAGTACTCATCAACACAATTTTTAAGTTCGTTGGGCATCAAAATCGGTTAAGCAGTTTTAGAAATATTTACATTTTTGTAGAAATAAAAATTATCCTATTTATTTCCAAACTAAAAGTGCAATTTTGACAAAAGTTTGAAAATATGTAAAAAATGTCAGTAGGTACTATTTCACAGATAGTAAAGCATCGATATCGATTCAGTAATATTTGAAATATTTATGTTTTTGTTAATTATTTTTACTTATACTTTTAGTTTACCAACCTGACAACTAGATGGCGCTGACCGCAAATTAGAATGCGCTATCAAAGTTTTTTCGCCTAACATAAGTAGTTCAAGAAATTTTATCGCATTTAACCGACTTCTATTAAAAGGAGAACGTTACTTTCATCGATATTTCTTTGAATTTTGAATGTTATCAATTCCATTTGATATTCAACTAATATTTACGTAAATAATTAATTATAGAGTAGCCGAATTGCTTTTGGTTCTTGTAAGAGTCAAGGAGCTTGGCGAACCAACTCTATCGCCAAGGGCTGATCCCATGGCTTTGCATGAAATGTCACGGACATAATATTGTGCTGAATTCAAGTTTCTTCGGATTTGGAAAAATGTGGCAACGGCTGATTTTCTGGAACTTTGGTGGATTTAAAATAAAAACAGTAAATTGAAGTATGATATATAAATATGTAATAGTAATTTTTTTAAGATAGTGAATATACTCGTTTCCTTTGTGGTTTTGTGACGTAATAAATAAAGATGGAAAATTACAGTGTATTCTTCAGTTCAAGGCTTAATATGTTTTCATCGTCTACAGATTATTATGTTTCTTTAATGAATTAATCTACAGACCTGTGTAGCGGGAATCTTACTGTTCTAACGAAATCTTTGTTTGTTTGTACTTCTGTAGTAGAACTATAGTTCAAATAATGCCACGAACAAAGAAGAAGTCAGCGGCAACAAAAGCTCGCGAAGCTGCTTTGCGAAGAAACCTAGAGACTAATGAGCAGCGCCAAGAACGTCTATCTCAGGAACGGAACCGTGCAAGTACTTCTCGTGCCGACGAGAGTTCATCTCAACGTTCGGAACGTTTGCGTTTACTGCGAGAGCACGCTAGAGAGGTATGAGAACAAGAACAATCTCCCGAACGCTCAGAACGTTTACGTTTACTGCGTGAACATGCTTCGTAGGTTCGAGAGCATGAACAATCTCCCGAACGCTCGGAATGTTTACGTTCTGTACGTGAACGTGCTAGAGATGTTATAAGTCAGGAAGAGACGCGTGTTCTTTCTGAATTAGCCCAAACAAATGAAAGGGTACTAGATCACCATCATTATGGCGACAATCTAACTTCACAATTTTTGAAATTAATCAAATGGCCTTGACATGGCAACTTTGCACTGGTTGTAATAAATCATTTCCAAACTTAAAAGTAAATGAAGACGCACTTTGCGCTTATTGTGTTAAAAATAGAAATCTTTTTAACATCTTTTCATTAGATAATAACATGGATCCTGGGGAATGCCCAGCAGTATTAAAAGAGTTATCAATGATAGAGGAACAACTGATAGCAAGAGTGCATCCAGTCGTTCAGGTGTATCGGATTCGGGGCCAGCAATATGCGTTTAGTGGACAGGTTATTAATTTTCCCCAAGAAGTTAACTCTGTTGCGACTCAATTGCCACATGCTGTCAGTTCACTTTCCTCTGTTATTGTTATTAGACGTCAGTGTACCAATAATTACAGCGATTTTAGAATCAACAGAAATAGAGTCTATAGGGCTTTGTTATTCCTCAAAGAAAATAACATTTATTATAGAGATATAAACATCAATGTTGATAATTTAGAAGCGATCCCGGAAGATGGAAATATAACAGAAATTTTAAGTCAAAATTTAGGACCTGACAATGTTGAATTAAATGAAAATGAAACTGAAAACGAAGAGCTTGTTGATACAAATATTTTGGGTATAGCACCCAATGATAATCAAAGAATGGTGCAACGTGTTCTAGGTACAACAGAAAATCCCATTATGTGGCCTGTAGTATCACCAAACCCTATAAACGAATTCACTACAGCCGGTTATATTGCTATGGCTTTTCCAACACTCTTCCCCACCGGTGCTGCAGATTTAAGAACACCTAGGCCAAAAACTATTACTCATCTTCAATATTTCCAACATCTTATGCAATATAAAGATCAGCGATTTGCAAAACACTCCAGATTTCGATTTTTTGCATTAAACAGCCATATGAGATGGACGGCACTACAAAATAGTTCCATTTGTATCAGAAGGAATTCGGAATTCAGTAACATGACAATTCCTGAGCTGAAAGAAAAAGTTAACCGTGATCCATTATTATTGCGAAAATTGGCGTGTTTTAATGCTAATTTATGTGTAACCAGTGCATACTGGCATTCCCGATGTGGTGAACTATTGGATATGGTGGAATTTTTAGGGACTCCTACACTATTTTTACTTTGAGTGCCGCTGACTTGCACTGGCCTGAATTGTACCGTCTTTTAGCACCAAATATAGATTTAAGAACTGTTAATCCAAGTAGGGCCATGACAATAAAAAATAAGCTATTGAACGAAAATCCATTAATCGTCTCCTGGTTCTTTCAACAAAGAGCAGATTACTTTATTCAAAAAATTATGGGACCACATTTTTCGGTGAGAGACTATTGGTACAGAACTGAGTTCCAACATCGCGGTAGTCCCCATATTCATGGAATTTTATGGTTGGAAGGGGATCCTGACGTTTCAGACCTTAATAGAAAGTCACCTGAGGAAAGAGCTGCGATTGCTAATTATTTTGGCACTTTGATTACAACAGTCAACCCAAATATTGGTAAGTCTGTACCAGCAATTCACCCATGTCAGTTGCACTATTCAGAAGTTCAAAATCATCAAGACGATTACGAGAACTTAATAAATTGCTGTCAAAGACACACGCCCCATGGTAAACAATGTTTGCGAATTAATAAGATGACAAAGATTCAGGAGTGCCGATTCAAATTTCCATTTCCATTAAATGACCAAAATGCGATAGTCCAAGAAAATGGAGAATGGGCATTTAAATCGATACGCAACGATCCGCTTATTAATCCGCATAACAGATTTGTTTCCGAAAACTGGAGGGCCAATACTGATATTCAATGTATCCTATCTACTAAAGCCGTTCTGAACTATATTGCTAAATGTGCAAGTAAATCAGAACCAAGATCTAAAGCTTACGAAGAAATGTATTCGTTAGTTTTAGATAATCAAAGTGATGGGCAAGCAAAAGAGGTACTAAAAAAAATATTTCTAAAAATTTGCGCAGAACGTGATATCTCGGCACAGGAAACATTTCATATTTTGATGGGCTGGCCTTTATTTCACGCCAGTAGAGCTTTTGTTAAAATAAATGTGGAAAATGACCAATGGCTAAGATTAAATGCTGTGTCTGGTGAAGTTGCAGTAAGTTTGTCACTGGAAACATATCCTCTTCATCCTCAACAATTTGACAGCTTGTCTCTGAAAGATTTCTTCAGTAAACACTACAAAAGAGGTAACTCGTGGGCTACACGAAGAAAACCAGCGGTACCGCGTATAGTTCCCCGGCGAATTTTAAGCGTCACAAATCAAGATGAGTTCTATAAACAGCAGGTTATATTAAACATACCATGGCGCAGTCTGACAGAATTTACAGAATCCGGAAAATCGTGGCAAGAATTATACGAAGAAAATGACATTAATCAAGTAGAAGTTTTGGAAATTCCTGAAGTAGATGAAGACCAATATGATGAAGATGAAATTGAAAATACAAGAGAACGGGAGGAATGGATGATTTTAGCTGAAATGGGTCCCAACCAACAAAGTATTGCTAGAACGGAATTGGGTACGTGAGAATTTGATTTAAGCAGTGTTTGGCATAGCACATACCAAAATTATTTAAATCCAGGTACACTTGCTTCATTTGTTTCCGAAACTAAAGCACAATCTGGTCATCAAACTGTTCGATACGCCATGCCTGCAGTAAATTTAAATCAGGAACAAACTGACATATTAATTCATTTAAACAAACAAATAAATATGATTAGGCGCAGCCAAGTCGTACCGTTTGATGCCCAATGCACGATAATACAAGGAAAGGCAGGCAGTGGCAAGAGCACTATAATCGGAGCCATGTGTCATATTTTAAATGAAAAGCTAGGAC
This sequence comes from Maratus speculifer, assembly GCA_964019185.1. Lineage (NCBI taxonomy): Eukaryota > Metazoa > Arthropoda > Arachnida > Araneae > Salticidae > Maratus > Maratus speculifer. Next base: position 64,770,797 of record OZ025301.1, on the reverse strand, counting down.
CAAAAAGCTTTTTATTACTTGCGCCTACTGGAGTCGCTGCTGTTAATGTGAGCGGGTGTACAATTCACTCTGGGCTACATATTGGGATTGAAAGAATGTATAAGTCATTAGACGGAGAGGCTGCTTCAACTTTTCAGGCAGAAATGGAAAATTGCCATTTCATTATAATTGATGAAATGAGCATGGTGGGCTGCTCATTATTTCATAAAATAGACCTGAGATGTCGTGAAGCAAAACCCTATAATGCTCAAGTCCCATTTGGTGGCATGTGTTTGTATCTTTTAGGGGATATCAAACAGTTGCCACCAGTGATGGATCGTCCATTTTATGGAAATGGATACATTTCCATGCATTCTGATCAAGGCCAACTATTATTTAAATCAATTAATCGATGTATAGTACTACTAACTGCTCATAGGCAAGACGAAAACCAAAATGTTTTTAGGAGCATTTTGGATCGTTTAAGTGTGGGACAGTCTACTCTGGCTGATTGGAGAGTGCTGATGACTCGTGAAAAATCCGAACTTGGGAATGTTGAAATCGCCACATTTGAGGACGCGTTGAGATTAATACCATTTAACGAAGCGGTTTCTGCGTACAATATTGACAAACTAGAGTCTTTAAACAGCCCTGTCGCAAAAATTACTTTCAAACACAACAACGATACTGCTGCCAAAGCTGAAAGTGATGTCGCGCAAGGACTCGAAAAAATACTTTATTTGGCAATAGGCAGCAGGGTGATGCTTAAATCAAATTTATGGGTCAATAAAAGACTGGTAAATGGTGCTCTGGGCTATGTGCGCGACATTGTATTCGAACCAGGTTCAGCTCCACCACATGACATGCCAATTGTGATTTGTGTGCAGTTCGACAAATATACTGGTCCGCATATAAACGGTTTGGTTCCCATTCCACCTATGACCCGGTCGTGGAAGACTGGCCAAGTTTCGTGCTCTCGCACACAGTTTCCATTGTCGCTTGCATGGGCCATAACTGTATACAAATCACAAGGCCTGACTTTGGATAAAGTAGTGGTGGACATTGACGCAAAAGAACTGGCGGCCGGTTGTTCATATGTCGCTCTTTCAAGATGTAAACGGCTCACAGATATAATGTTTGACCCAGGTTTTGATTTTATAAGATTAGAAAAAATAAAAAAAATGAAACTATTGCAGCTAAGAATAGGTGAAGAACGAAGACTGGAGAATCTTTTTGCTGCAACAGTAACAAACAGTTCTACAAATGAATAGTTACTATCTGTTTAGCTTGTATTTATTTTCAGTTCTGGTAATTTTCCATTAAATTTCGGTATTTGTACTATTACAGCATTTTTTTAACGTGTCCATATGTAAAAGTAAATACTGTCCGTACAAACGGGTCAGTAATCATGCCAGTCGGTACTACACTTACGTCAAAAAAAAATCGCGAGGTCCACGTTCGCGGCGAACTACTAGTATAACGTTTGTTTCAAAATTTCTTTACTTTAACTAAAAGTAATAGTAATATTGCGTAATAATTTAACTAAGAATGGTTTTAAAAATGACATCTTATTTCTCTTATTCATCCTGTTACAACAAGGCAAACGTCTCTTTAAAAATTTTTGGTGCATAAAATTTGTTAATTTTTAATGAATCCATACTTTAATAGAAAAGTATTTTGAAAATTGTATCTTAATTCTCTCATTTTTCCTGTTACAATAAGGCAAATGACTCTAAAAAATATCGGTGCACAAAAAATGATTAATTTTAAATGAATCCATGCTTTAATAAAGAAATGTTTTGAAAATGGCATCTTAATTTTCTCATTTTTTGCTGTTACAACAAAGCAAGTGGCTCTTTAAAAAATATCGACGCACAAAATTTGTTAATTTTAAATAAATCCATACTTTAACACAGAAGTGTTTTGAAAGTGGCATCTTAACTCTCTCATTTTCCCTGTTATAACAAAGCTCTGTAGAAAATGTCAATAAAAAAAATAGTTAATTTTAAATGAATTCCTATTTTAATACAGACGTGTTTTGAAAATGTCATTCGTCTAGTTACAACGAAGCAAACGGCTCTCTAAAAAAATATCGGTGCACAAAAATTAGTTATTTTCAAATTAATCCATATTTTAACACAGAATTGTTTTGAAAATGGTATCTTAATTCTCTCATTCGTCCTGCTACAACAAGGCAAACGGCTCTTTAAAAATTATCGATGTACGAAAATGAATTAATTTTAAATGAATCCATATTTTAATACAGAAGTGTTTTGAAAACGGCATCTTAAATCTCTCATTTTTTATGTTACAACGCAAATGGCTCTCTAAAAAATATTGGTGTGCAAAAAATAGTTAATTTTAAATGAATCCATATTTTAATACAGAAGTGTTTTGAAAATGGCAACTTAAATCTCTCCTTCTTCCTGTTACAATTAGGCAAACGACTTTTTTAAAAATATCAGTACACAAAAGTTGTTAATTTTAAATGAATCCATACTTCAATACGGAGTGTTTTGAAAATGGTATTTTAATTCTCTCATTTTGCATGTTACAACAAGGCAAACGGCTCTCTAAAAAATATCAATATAAAAAATTTACCAATTTTAAATAAGTTTATATTTTTATAATACAGAATTGTTTTTAAAATGAATCTTGATTCTCTTTTTCATCCTATTGCACCAAGAAAATTAATTCTTTTTAAAATATCGGTGCACAAAGTTTTGCTAATTTTAAATGAATTTAAATTGTAATGCAGAAGTATTTTGGAAATGACGTATAATTTTCTCTTCGAACTATTACAACAAAGCAAACATCAATATATATACGCAAAAATCTATAATTTTAAACTAAACTATTACTTTTTTCACTAAGTCTTAGGAAGAACAGAATAATTAAAAGTTAATTTGTGTTCAAAATCAGTTTTATATTGACCATTGGAAAGATTTTATGCGTGTAAGAATTAACCATCTACTGAATATCATGTATTTTACCAATATATTAACAATTTTCTTTATAAGTTACATTTTAAGTAATAAATATGAAGAGATAAAAACTGTTTTTTTTTATATCATATTGTATTTTTTGCCAGTGTGTTCGACATTTCGTCACCCAAATGACTCGCATGTGCTCACACGATTGTGTGAAGAATTCTTTTATATCCGCCATTGTAAAATCCATTCAATCATTTTAAAAATAATTTATATTCTATGTAATTTCAATTAGTTTTTCAAAGAATCCATTCTCTTCTCTTTCATACATTCGTCACTATGGCATTAGAAGATGCGAGCCCCTTTTTCCGATGCTATAATTAAACTAGTCGTTGGGAGACCACCGTAATACTTACCCATCATAGATATGCATAATATAAAATATGAAAATAAAACGCATGTAAACTATTTATAAAATACATTGCAATTCCAAAATAAAATTTAAACGCATATTTAAATAGTTTTAATATACATAGTAACGCTACACCATTGAATTGTTGATGAGCCGATTTTGGCAAATTATGTAAAACGCCAAAATACTCAAGTATTACTGATTTGCGTAAAAGATACATCCTTATAACTCCAAAAATAATAATCCTATTAACTAACAATTTACTGCGTCGGATTAAGCGTCTCATTTCCAATTAAAATATATCTTTGAATTGAAATTTGAATGAAATACAGGATCATAAAAAATCGAAGAATGTGCAAAACAGGATTACACATATCTCGGCAACTAATAACCCGATTGACTTCGTTCTTTATTCAAAATTTGTGTTATTTTGTTGCTTTTTACGTCCACTCCTTAAAATAAAACATTTCGAAAATTTTTGTATACCTTTAATCAGGACGAAATTTTCGAGAGTCCGAAAAAAATAGTTCCGGATAATCGAGGTTATTGATATTAAATAGGCTTCTTCCCATTTTTACATACTAAGCACATACAAAGTTTCAAGTCTCTATCTCAATTTGTTCGGGAGATAGAGCGGTTACAGACAGACAGACAGACAGACAGAAAGACAGACACACAGACGGACGGACGGCAAAATTTTTTTTCTAAAAATATGTTTTTCGGAATCTCCACTATCTGAAATGTGTAAATCCGTCAAAAAAAGTTTTTCGATTTTCAAAACGATTGCAAGACTTACCCTATACTACGTATGATGGGTAAGTAACAGAGAGCTACTGATCTCCATTAGAATTAGGGAAAAAGGGATCAGTCAGCCAAATGCAGTATGGCTATAGTTACTGACACAATATGAGGGCGGTGGAACAACCTTGAGAAGTCAATTAAAATTATACATAGTATAATGTTTTAAAGTTATATATTACTGCTTAATTTCTATTTCGTTTATTAGATTCTGAATGGTCTGAATTTAGAAGTGAAGCCAGGAGAAACTGTTGCTCTAGTTGGTTCAAGTGGATGCGGAAAAAGTACCATAGTTCAGCTACTTCTTCGTTTCTACGATGCAAACTCTGGTTCGGTAAGCAAAAAGCAAGAAATATTCCTTTTTACATATTTAACCAAAATCAAGACATAGACCACCCTATCCTGTCATCGGACATCTCTGAAGAAAATTGTTTATAACAGCTTCAAAAATTATTTTTTCTAGTGCTGTTTAGAAACTCCGAAAATTATTATTTTTTTATTTTTAATTCAACCATACGGATTGACAAGGATACCATATATTAAAATTTTCTAAGTGAAAAAATGTCCTATCCGAGACATAGTTCGAAAAGTTCATTTAAAATTAAATCTTTAACAATTGGTACGATTGAGTTAAAGAATAATGAAATATATCTTATATATTTTTAATATTATCTTATACATCTTTAATATACACTTTATACATCTTTAACTTGTAACATCTGTTTTATTATTTTGTCGCCTTTTAAGAAAAGCGGTGACCTTTTTAACACTTTCCAACAAAGTTGAAAAGCGTTTATGATTTCGTTTTTCTTGCCATCTGGACGCGCTCTAACTCCCATAACTCTACTCGGATCACCCTGAAATTTTTAGAGGTGATTGACTTTTACCCTAGCGCAAACCCTATTTTAAATTAAATATGTACCATGATTATTTCATTTAAAGGGGCGGTCAATTGTTTACCGTTACATTACGGCCCATGGGAAAAAATAGTTTCAATTGAATTTTAAAGATGTTACACGCTGTCAAGCATATTAAAATTAAATGCATTTATGAACTGCACTAAAATGTGCATTTAGTTAAATATGCGGCGAAAAAAATATCTATTATTTATTTACTGGACCAGACAAAAGAATTCCATTATATAATGGTAAAGGGGGTAATTGTGTGCGATATATTTTAAATACATTAATCTGTTTTATAATTAAAAAAAATTTATATAAGTCGCTGAGGCTGAATATAAGTTATACGACATAGTCATGCATAATACAAAGTTCATAACATTTACAGGGACACGGAAAAAATTTCAAATAGCACATTCTTCCCGAAGCACTGTATATGTATCTGACGATGGCTGATGGATGGATGAAATGCATTTTAATTATGATAATATTCATTAAATCTATGTATATTATATGGTGTGTATAAATGCTATAGTTGATATACATAGCTACATAAAAGCGCTTGTAAACGTTATTGAATATGAGCGTAAATTACTTAAAGGTGGTTAAGTTATGTATTTTTACGGTTGCATTCAGTTTATTCAGAAATGTTTGTATAATATAGATAAAATGATATACATGGTCACGTAGAATATTAGATATATGGACGTCTATGAATGATAATTTCTGATAATGGGATTTCAGTAGTTTTAAAAGTGTTTTAGTTTACAATAAATTTTGGCTAAATACTGGCGTGTAATAAAAGTACTAGGTAAACTATTGGGCTGAACAAAAGTATTCAAGTATGTTTCTGCCTAGTAGTATAAACTGCAAAAAGAGAAATTTCATACTGCTAGGTATTTTCTTGCTAAACTAAATTTCCCCATTATGTAGTACATACAGAGCTGCCAAAGCCTCCGACTTTTTGGATACTGATATTTTAATGCAGAAAGTGTTGCATTATTGAATTGGAACATTTTGCTGAATTAAAATAACAACACTTTCTCTAACATTACACTGGTGTGCAATAATTCAGAAATTTGGAAACTCTGTATATATATCAACCAACCAAATATTGGGCTGCTCAAAAATATTCGAATACATATTTGGCAATACAAAATAACCTTATTTTCCTAAATAACGAAATTTTTGATAAAGATTTCAGGAAGAGCTGCAAAGTGTTTCAGAGTCTATGATTAACGCATGATTTTTTTCCTTCTTGTTAAAGTTAACATTGTGTGTTTTGTGACTGAATCAAGGTCATAAATATTGCATTTCGTTCCATAATTTTATATAGAATCTAAACAATTTTTATTTTATTTTATTTTATTTTATTTATTTATTTATTTATTTATATATTTATTTATTTATTTATTTACAATTTTACAAAGTTTTGTTATCAAACAAATTATGTAGCATAATGAATTTAATTTTATTTCACAGGTAGAACTAGACGGTATCGATGTCAAAGACCTAAACTTAGGTTGGTTGCGAGATCACATTGGCTTGGTGGGACAGGAACCCGTTTTGTTTTCCACCACCATCGAAGAAAACATCCGGATGGGCAGGAACGATGCAACATTTCAGGAGATCGTGGAAGCAGCAAAAACAGCAAACGCTCACAATTTTATTGAAGGATTACCCATGGTAAAAAACATTTCTTTGTAATTTGTCGCATTTTATTATAGGAAAATAACTATAATATGTAAGATATATGTGTTAAAAGCACATATATTTGCTCAGTAGTACGCATAAATTAGAACTTTTACATATGAGGACGCAAGTTTTAAAACTCGCCTTTTAGAGAAATCCTGCGCAACATTTCAGGCGCAACATTTCAGGAGATTGTTGAAGCAGCAAAAACAGCAAACGCTCACAATTTTATTGAAGCATTACCCATGGTAAAACATATTTCTGTGTAGTTTGTGGCATTTTAATAAAGAACTATAATGAATAAGATATATACGTAAAAACACATAAAGTTGCTTAGTACCAGTGTTTTCGCTTCCGCTTACCATTGCGCAAAATTGAGACAAAATGCTTCGTTTGATAATTAACAATGAAATTCGCCAAATTGCGAGTTTTCAGTAATTGGAAGACTAATATTGCTTTACATGTTCAATTCCACCTTTTCATTTACATTACTTTATTTATAAAGATGCTGACTCAATACTAATCCAGTTTAGCTAAAGTTACAGAAAGGATTATGCTATCGGTATTTTTCTATAATCAGTTATGCGCCGGAGTTCCGTCGGTCGATAAAAACCCAAAGAATGTAACATACATCAAATGTCAAGTAGCGAAAATTTTTGTTGGAATGGAAATTAGCCATTTAAGTTACTGTTTATTAGTTTTATGCAAAGTATCATTGGTCAGACAATTTTTTCTATCGGTGTTAAAATCTCATAGCAGTTTTTAGTGTAGTATATTTTCACAACGGTAAATCAAAGATAGGCATTTTTAAATTTTATTTAGTCTGCAAAAAGAAAGTCTGAAACATGTACACATTTAGCAAATATTTAGAATGTATTTATTTTAAATTGTTTACATAGCGTATGGTCGAATTTCTATTTTATAAGCAATCAAAAAATAGAATATTTTACAACGTATTGAAAAAAATAGCTGACACAATAAGGGGTCAAATATAGATTTTTCAGTGGTTTATACCGAATCTATTTTGCTAACATTTCTTTTCATTTGGCTAATGTTTTTAATTCCTCATTCGCCAACTTGTTAATGTTGGTCAAAAGCCAGCAAGAAGCCTGCTCAGTCTTTTTAAATAAAAAGTTACGTGTAGCTAACGACTAGCTTTCTCGCTGATCTCTGCCACAGATTAATCTCAGAAAATGAACATTTGACATTACTCAAAAAATCAATAGATCTAAAAGTATTAGAAAAATAAAAAAAATGCATTCTTCTGGATATAAAATTCAAATTTAATGATTATGCCGTTTTGGAAATATAGAATTTAAAAAATTATTAAATTTTACAATGGAATACCATAGCAAAACCTTAAGATATGCTTTTTAAAGGAAATGTGTTAAAGGTTTTTATATGAAGTGAAATTAATACAATAGAATGATGTAAGTGGGAGTAGTATTTGGCGATCTATCCCATCGCCAAGTTAATATAAAAGTACTCTACTTTCTCAGTACTAATGTAATCAACATAGTTTTAAAATTTTTAATCTGGTTTGGATTGAATTTATTTTTAAAAAGTTGATTTAATAATAATAAAAAAATCCATTCCCCCTTTTATATTTCTTTTGCAAACTTTATTATTTCTCAACACCGCATAATTTTAAATGCAATCGACTCTCGTTAATTCGAAATCGGATAATTCGAATCATCGCTTAATTCGAACTAAACATGAAGTTCCGAAATCTTCAATGACAGAATAACGTTACAATTTTCATTAATTCGAAGTCATTTTCTCTTGACTTCGTTTAATTTGAACTAACAAGAATTCCGATTTTTCATTTTTCTTTTCTTTCTCACGGATTTCAGATCGTATTTGAATAACTTTTTTTCTTTGTTTTTTGTGAAAATTGTTCCAAACGAGTCTAAATATAACGCAATGCATTTGATATCCACTTTCTTAGTGCCCCGTCTACCCATCAGTGACGCTTTAAAATTTTCTTCCATTGTGCTTGTTTCTAATCTTTTAATTAGTTTATATATTTATACATTCTAATTTAATATTAAGTCATATTCTAATTATAACGCACGAAATAAATTAAAAAAAACATTTTAACATTAATTACATTAATTCCTTTGTAATAGTACCATATTAAGCATGTTTTAAAGAAAAAACACGATTTTTTTTCTTGCAATCGTTAAACATAATGTTGAAATGCTTAAAAGATTTGAAACGAAAATTTCCTGTCGAGTCTTGATTACAATGTAAAAAAAAGTCTTGATTTTTTTTCTTATAACAAAAACTCATTTTTTTTAAACTTAAATTGGATTATTTTTTTTTTTAATCAGATGTTTTTATTTTTTTTCTCTCAGCATTCAAATACTGAATAGCTACCGACAGAAATTAGAATTCCAAAACAACTAAACCTCTAATTACAAGCATGATCTGTGTTTTTATATTTCAATTTAATGAAATTATAATTATTAGTTTGAAATTACATAAATTACAAAATATACTATTTAGTACTTTCATTATTTTGTAGCATACATTAGCATCATGTACGTAATTATTTATTATAATCTATACATAATTATTTAATAAATTATTAATATTTATATAAATTTACATTAATTACTAGTGATATTACCATTTTTCATTTAATATTAAATTGCTGAACACTATTTAAAATTAGTAATTACTAAACAATTAACTTTGTAATTGGAAACATAATATACATTTTTTATGCTTTAATTACTAAAAAGAAGCAAGTTTCTGAAATTCCTTTTGTTTTAACTGAAATTTTTTTATTTATTCATGCAAAATATTTTTTTAATTCCTTGTAATAAGTAAAAACATTTGGGAGAAAACTTTCATATTTAACAAAAATCAAGTTTAATTTCCTGTATGTAATTAAAGCTATTTGGTCAGATGAATCACATTTGAAATGTTTTATAAAATTGTGATTTTTTTTTCCCCATTCACGACTAAAATCAATTTTTATGTTTTTCTTGTGCATAGAAATATCAGACTTCAGTGGGTGAACGTGGTACACAATTGAGCGGTGGCCAAAAGCAGAGGATAGCCATTGCCCGAGCCCTCGTCCGAAATCCCAGAATTCTCTTACTGGACGAAGCTACGTCAGCACTGGACAGCGAGAGCGAAGCCGTTGTACAAGCTGCGCTGGATGAAGTAGGTTATATATATGTGTGTGTGTCTGCATTTTTATATATATGTATATATATATATATATCACAAAATTTAATTCTTTTCCGCCAAAATTAACCTTATACTATATTAATTTTCTTTTAACAATAATCCGTATTTATTCCGGCTTATTAAATTAAAATCAGAAGTCTTGAAACTGCAGTGAATTGTTATATTCATCAGTGCTATTTTCGTTAGTGATTTCACATTAAACTGTGCACACATACACTCTGAGATATATTTTCTTCAATTAATGGAAATAACCATGGCAGTACAGATGAAAATCCCAGAATTGAAGAAATTTACGTTCCAGGACAGAAAAGTTTCGTGATATAAAAGGAGGCTTTTTCGTTTTAATATGTCTCTCATCCCGGTATGGATCCGTTTAGATTCGAACCCGAGTCCGCGCGTCTCATATCCAGCATCTTAACCACTTAGCCAGCAAACACATTTCAAAAGGCGAGTTTAAAATGAATGTATGGGCTTGTTAAATTTTTTGTTCTCGGCTCGGGTATTTAAACTGAATTGCAGGAACATTCCATTATTACGAAACAATATTTGTTGTTTTAACATTTACCAGAATGGTAGAGAATTATACATAATAATGAGACATAATTTGATTATTATATGTAAAAGTTGAGTATTATATTTTGAATTAAGTTAAAAAAAAGAAATATTTGCTTTTTTGAATAAATCCGATTTTTTTAAAAATAAAGTTCTATACATTTTTTAATGCATTCATTTAGAATATGTTTTTAATGTTCTAAAAATAAATTGCGAATAACTTTAAATGAATGAGATAATTGCTACGTTTTTAAATTCGTAAGCATTAATTTTGTTTGATGTTTTTTAAAAAAAATAATAAATAGTAATTTATTGAATTTTTAGGATTTTTATTTAAAAAAATAAATCAGCCATCGATATTAATACATTGGGTCACACGCATGCGCGCAAGGAATAAACGGAATTTCCCCCTCATTTTGGGATTTCATAAAAGGATTAACGGAAAAAACATATTTTCTAGGAGTATAGAGATTGTTCGTTTAAAAATGATAAATAACTTAGCATGTAAACACGAATTTTTCTGACAGTTGTTGATCACAGTTGTTGACAGTTGTTGTCAGTTGAAGCACACCGAAACTTAATTTGGAGCATCAGATTCATCGCGATTTCAAGCAATATGTAATACAAGTCGTAAATTTATTTTCATTAGAGTTTCATTTTTACTTACCCATTATATGTAATATAGGGTAAGACTTGCAATCGTTTTGAAAATCCAAAATATATATACAGTCGAGTCTCCCTATAACGAAACTCCATACATCGAATTTCTCTATATAACGAATTTTTTTGTAGGAACGGTCCCCTTTTCGCATGATTACATAAAAAAGTCTCCATATAGCGAAATATCTAACTCCATATAACGAATTTTTTCATAAATTGGTCTTAATTTATTCAGTTTTAAAAAAGATTCGAAATCTTATGGAATCGATTTTCCATCACTTACTTTTGATTTGTCGTTCAGCGCTTTTTTATATTACTTACCTCCTTGTTCTTTAAATCCAACGAATTCATCCCACCTCCCACACACCTTTCAACATCCTTCTCAAAACAGAGTCAATTAGATTGTTACACATATAAGAAAGGAGTCAATGAGAGGCACATAAGAGAGGCCTTCAAATGGAGGAAAATCTTAACTACAATTTTTCATTCCTTGCTAAAATTTGAGCTTTTTTTTTTTTTTTTTTTTTTTTTTTTTTTCTTTTGGAGAGAGAGAGAGCGCAACAATTTTAAAATCAAAGCAACAAAAAATTACACAATTCTTTCTCTGAAATTAATGCAAGTCTTCTTTATTTGATTTTCATTAGGCGTTCAAATAAATGTCTGTTCTCTTTTTTTGAAACTGCTTAAATAATTAAAAATAGAATGTTAGGTTAATAGTTACTTTTAAACACTTCAAATTCTTAATTAAAAACATCAAAAAGAATATTTGTTCAAAATTTACTCATTAAATACGATTTTTAACATCATTCTCTATACATCGAATTTCTCTATATAACGAATTTTTTACTGGAACGATGGATTTCGTTATATAGAGACTCGACTGTATATATTGACGGATTTTCACGTTTCAAAAACTAGAGGTTCCGAAATACATATGTTTAGGGAAAAAATGCTGTCCGTCTGTGTGTGCATTTGTCTGTCTGTGTGTCTGTAACGCTCTATCTCTCTAACAAATTGAGATAAAACTTGAAATTTGGTGTGTTCTTAGTATATAATAATGGGAAGAAACCTGTCTAATATCAGCAACCTCTATCATCCGGAACTATTTTTTTCGGACTCTTGAAACATTCCTTCTAATGAAAGGTACATACAAATTTTTGAATTTTTTTAGTTTAAGGAGTGGATGTAAAAGAATATCAAATAGCACAAATTTTGCATAAAAAACGGGGTCGATCGCATGATCTTTGCTGAGAAGTTTGTAATCGTATTTTCCACGCTCTTCGATTTTTTCATGACCCTGTATTTCATTCAAATTTTAATTTAAAGATATATTTTGGTTGGATATGAGACGCTGATACCGACGCTGTAAACTGTTAGTTAATATGACCATTAATTTTTGAGTTATAAGGATGTTTCTTTTACGCAATTTGGTACGCCTTGAGTTGTTTGGCGTTTTGTATAATTTGTCAAAATGGGCTCATCAGCAATTCATTGATAGATCATTATTCTGTGTAAAAAATATTTAAATATACGTTTAAATTTTATTTTGGAATGGCAATGCATTTTATTACATCGTTTCCAGATGTTTTATTTTCATATTTTATATGATGGATATCCAAGATGAGTAAGCATTACGGTAGTACCCCCAATACCTAGTTTAATTCTTTTTTTTTTTTTTTTTTTTTTTTTTTTTTTTTTTTTTGTAGGCCCGACGAGGTCGTACGACTGTTGTGGTAGCCCATCGTTTGTCAACCATTCGAACAGCTGACAAGATTGTTGTTCTTGACGGTGGCGTCGTCAAGGAAACCGGCACTCACGACGAGCTCATGCAGGCTAAAGGAATCTATTATAATTTAGTGGTGGCACAGGTAAGCGAACAAAATACTTCTCTTTTGCATGTCGAAAATTTTCTGAAAGCTTCCTATGAATTTTTAAGGAGTCTCAGGAGTAGTGCAATTTAGCAACATGTCACATTTAATTTTTTTTGTTCCTATAAAACATAAATGCATAAAATTTTTAATAAAGACAACTGAATATTTTTTCTATTTCTTATATATATATATTCTACATTGAAATTCTATTTAAGTTTATTTAAGTTTAAATTTTATTTAAAAAAATAAATTTTTATTACTTGCGTAAGACTTTAGCCAAACTATTGGTTCAACAGCCTCAAAAATATTGATAATGATGTAAAAGTAATGTATCTTGGACTTTTACTTCAGTTGAAAGGAATTTATTCATTAATTAATTTACAATTTCATTTTTAATTTTAAAATGAAAAAAAATCTATTGAAAAATTGGCAATTTTCAATATTTAATGCAATTATAATATTGAATTCGAAGTATAAGTTATTCTTTAATTTAAAATGAAAATATTTACCAAGTTTTATGCATATTGCCATGTTAGATTTCGGGAAATGTTGCTTGCAGTCACAAAATAATTTTAATTTTTTTTATCAAAATTACATATAAAAAAGCAACATAAAATTACAATATAGAATACCCAGGTCGAAATTCATGCTGGTATTTGTTTGCTAGACAAGCACCAAGTGCAATAACCCAACAAGTAAAATAGCATAAACTAGCATTACACATTGCTGGTTCCAGCAGAATTTCCAGCAATTCATGGTGTGTATTGACCCACTTTGCTGGAAATAAGCATGAAATCTATTGCATATAGCTTGTCATGCTTTTGTTGTGCAAGCTAGCAAAATAGCATGTGATGCTAGCTAGCATATAATAGCATGGAAGTCTAGAAGACATAGCAATACCTAGCAATAACTAGCATATTTTCGTTGTCGGTACAAGCATAAATTTTTACCTGGGTATTAAAGAAATTATTTTAAATAAAAGAGATATGAAGTTGTCTATATTAAAAATATTAGACATTTATGTTTCATATCGACAGAGAAAAAAAATCAAATGTGACGTGTTACTAAATTGCACCACCATGTAAAAAGTAAGACCCCTGTGACTCCTTAAAGATCCGTTTTTATTTATGTGAGATTTCAATTCCATACGCTTAATTTTGCGTGCAAATTTTGCCTTTTTTCAAAGGTTATGGGATATAATTTCACTTCTAATTACATTGTTACGCACAGAGGAGAAATGTGATGAAACAAAAATCTTTTTTGTTGTCAAACAGAGTTTTTTTCAGCTTAATATTTTGCTACTACCATTTTTTACACAAAAAGCGTATTTCGGACTAGCAGCTCCACTAAAATTTTCACACTTTTCTCCCATAATTTTAAAACTATAATATTAGATGCAGAATTCTACTGCAGATGTTAAAAGAATCTACCGCGACGATTGTTGATTTAAAACATCGATAGCAAAGTGTGAAAAGTTTAGGAATGCAGGAAGTCCTACGTAATTCCACTGAAGTTCAAGCTACATATTTTCTTATGGATTTTCTTCTTCATATTTTCTTAACCACAATCGAAATAGTACATGAGGATTAACGGCATTTTATCTGAAATAATATTCATAAGAGATTAAAATCTTATAAATTTTCATTAAAATAAATATTTTTTTTTTTTTTTTTGAAAAAAAAAAACGTTGTTTTATGGTAATTGCTATGATTATCGCCGGAAGGCCGAAAATATTTCGTTGTTTAGAAAGGCAACTGCCTTGAGCTATTACCATAACGATTACACAGACGCTAAATTGTTTTTGTTTTTAGCTAGAAGTTCTGTAATGGAGTCAGAATACGCACTCATTGTGCTATGAAATAAAATAGCAATGAGTTTAAACGTTTGAGTGCTGTTTTAAGATAATTAACACCACAATATCATTAAGGTAAAATGTGTCATTTATACCGTATTTTAATGCTTACAAATACTTTTTAACACTACTTTATGTACATTCTACTTTTAATACTTTTTAATACTACTGCATGTAGAATTATTTATGTTTGTTTTCAAATTCAAATACATACAATATCCTAAATTGTGTAATAGAAATGTTTTATTAAGATATCTAACGATTTTAATTGAAGCTAATAAAAAATAGTCCCAAAGCAAATTCGTTGTTTTTGAGTTCAAAGTCAGCCGCAAAAACATATATGAAATGATTAGAAAAAAACATTTTTAAAAGTCGAAATTTAAACTAAAATTCAAAATTACTATTTTCTACCTTTAAATATTACCCCGTTTTATCAATTTAACTTTTTCTCTAATTGCAGAATTTCTTTTTACTTTCAGACTTCAATTCTAGACGACCTTTAAGATAAAAATTCCTGAATTTCAATTTCTTGCAAACTTTTTCAGTTTGAGATGCACCAACCAAGCCTGTGATTCGTCATAAAGTTTCAGACATTAATCAAGTACTAAGTACACTGAGAAAAAAATATTGTTCGGGCTTTTAAAATCTAAATTGTGGCTTTAGAAAAATTAGTTTAATGTTATCCTTATACATTTTGCTCCCTTTGATAGAGAGTTCTAAAGTCTTCAGCTAGAATTCAAGAGCATTTCCCTATATTCTCGTTGTCTTACTTATTTAAAAATCTCTGCAAATGGACACAAACACAAGAGGTTAGTTTTAATAATTATAATTCTAATTTATGAAATCATTCCAGAAATCAAGTGATATTTGTCTGGCTACTGAAGTGATTCAATATCGTTTCGTCATTAAGAAAACAAGAGACTAGAAATTCTAGATCATTTCGTCTATTCAGCTTAGATGTTTACCCAATTCGCATAGTTTGGAAATCAATAATTTTAATTTAAGGATGCAGAAAATAGCTAACTATTCATTCTGGGTGAAGGCGGTAAATTTTTTTTAGGTGTGACAAAAAAGTAAAATTATATACTCAGATTGACCTTCGTCCTCTCCTGTAAAATATCTCAACTTATTAACAAAACTCCTCTACATGCGTCAGCATTTTAGTTTTTTTTTTTGCAGATTTGAAAAGCCTGCTCAATATACAACCGTGCAGGTCCTGAAATTTAACTCTTTTAGGTGTGAAAAAAAAGTAAAATTACACACTCAGATTGACCTTCGTCCTCTCCTGTAAAATATCTCAACTTATTAACAAAACTGCTCTACATGCGTCAGCATTTGAGTTTTTTTTTTTTTTGCAGATTTGAAAAGCCTGCTCAATATACAACCGTGTAGGTCCTGAAATTTAACTCTTTTAGGTGTGACAAAAAAGTAAAATTACACACTCAGATTGACCTTCGTCCTCTCCTGTAAAATATCTCAACTTATTAATAAAACTCCTCTACATGCGTCAGCATTTGAGTTTTTTTTTTGCAGATTTGAAAAGCCTGCTCAATATACAACCGTGCAGGTCCTGAAATTTAACTCTTTTAGGTGTGACAAAAAAGTAAAATTACACACTCAGATTGACCTTCGTCCTCTCCTGTAAAATATCTCAACTTATTAACAAAACTCCTCTACATGCGTCAGCATTTGAGTTTTTTTTTTTGCAGATTTGAAAAGCCTGCTCAATATACAACCGTGCAGGTCCTGAAATTTAACCCTTTCGAGTCCATTTTTCTTCACTTTTTAGAAAAAAATTACTTTTACATTAACAACATTAAAAACTAGTCGTTGGAGGCCACCGTAATACTTACCCATCATGAAGATGCATAGCATAATATATGAAAACATAACGTATGTAAACAATTTATAAAATGCATTACAATTCGAAAACAAAATATAAACGTATATTTAAGTATTTTTAACACATAATCATGCTCTATTAATGAATTTCTAATGAACCAACTTCGAAATTTTATGAAACGCCAAACTATTCAAGTAGCATTGAATTGCGTAAAAGAAACATCCTTAAAACTCCAAAAATAATAATCATATTCACTAACGGTCTGTGGCGTCGAATTAGGTATCTCATTTCCAATTATATCTTTGAATTGAAATTTGAATGAAATACGGGGTCATGAAAAATCAAAGAATGTGGAAAATAGGATTAGAAATATCTCTACAACTAATAATCCGATTGACTTCGTTCTTTATGCAAAATTTGTGTTATTTTATTGCCTTTTACGTGCACTCCTTAAAATAAAAGAATTCGAAAATTTTTATATACCTTTCATCAGAACGAATTTTTCGAAAATCCGGAAAAAATAGTTCCGGATAATCGAGGTTACTGATATTAAATAGGCTTCGTCCCATTCTTATATACTAAGCACATACAACATTTCAAATCTCTATCTCAATTTGTTTGGGAGATAGAGCGGTTACAGACAGGCAGACAGACAGACAGACACACAGACGGACGGAGGGCAATTTTTTTTTTTTCAAAAAATATGTTTTTCGGAATCTCCTGTGTCCGAAACGTGTAAATCTGTCAAAAAAAAAATTTTCGATTTTCAAAACGATTGCATGACTTACCCTATACTACGTATGATGTGTAAGTAATAGCTATCCAAAAATATTAATTCGTATTTAACGAACATTTCATTGTCTGAAAAATAACGAATGTTGCTGTTTTGCGTACTATTCATTTAATATTCATGTAACAATAGACTAAAGAAGAATTTTTAGAGATAATTATCAAATATTGCATACAAATAAGATTTAACTTATATTGCAACTTTCTAAAACCTTTTGTGCTTTATTATGCATGATTCTTTCACGAAAGTAACTTTCATTTTAACTTTAAAAAGTGAAATAAAGGTTTAGAATAAAAGAATTGCAAACGGCGCAAAGGGACTAAAGCAAGTAATAATTATTATTACTAAATTTCTAAACTTAAGTCATATATATACGAATTAAATATTTCCAACTCAGCGAAAAAATGCCCAGGCCGGGAATCGAACCCAAATACTTGGCTTACAAGGTCAATACTTTACCTGTTAAGCTGACTGGGCGATAGCCGGCTGGGATTTTTCGCTCAGATAACTTTAATGAATCAGTTTGATTGTGTTAAAATAATAGTATAAGTTATATAGTAAATACATAGACATATACTAATATCACTGCAGCAAAATTATTTTTTAAAACATCCATTAAAAGACACGTACATCAGACTCGAAAGGATTAACCTTTATGACTTTTGGGTCTTTTACTGAACTCGCGAGGATAATTGTAAGAATGAACGTAGAAATAAACGAGTTCGGTGCACAAACAGGTTGTCAATTCAAATTATTTATCTCCAATTCATCAGTCTCATCAATTTATTACATAGATCTCTCACCCTCAAGAAAAGTGACGCAACTTTAAAAAATATATTTAAGTTTTATTCTCCTAATAGTGCAAGCGCCGATAGCACAACAACCTAAGGTATCGAGCAAAAGAAAAAAAAAACTTTTATTTTATGGAAGAGTAATACCAACAGGAAATCTAATTATCCATGTCTGTCGAACGTGAAATGGTGTATAGGACAAAAATTAATACCATTAGTAGTTTACTCGTAAACGGTATTCGGTAATGTGTTTGCCGTACTATTATTTCACAACTTTGATTGTACGCAAAACACAATGATAAACCTACGAATCAACTACTGGTGGTATTGATTTTTGGCTTATGCACCACTTCTTTTCCTGCAGACATGGATCTTTAGATTCCCCTATGACTACTCTTCCATAAAATAAAGGATTTGATTCTTGTGCTCGTACCTTAGTTTTTTGCACTGTCGTCTCTTGCACTATACTAGGTCTGTGATAAGGGCATGTTGTTACACAAACGGTTTCACAAGTGCAGCTATGCAGGAAATCCCTTTATTACGCTATATGTTTATTTGTAACCACAGAAGTGGCATGGATTTTATGACAGGGTAAAATTATCCTACCCTTCAAACCTCATCCAACGTTATTTTTAAGAACTTTATGCTTTTATGCAAGTTTTCATTCCTGCATGCTGAGCTAAGTGCAATAATTTCAACTGTAAAATCATAGGCGCGACTGAGTTTTAACCCCCTTCTTGGCGCGCTTCCAAAATATCGCCACGTTGGCGTGCTTTTGCGTTTTGTCTCCCGGAGCGGGATTTAAGTCCAGGAGACACTACGCAATACAAAGCTTTTAAAAGAAAAAAAACTCTTTCTCAGGGGGCTCCGCCCTCCCCCCTGAACCCCCCGGCTATAAATTTCCTTAAAACATGTATAACATCAAAACATGCAAAACAATTCCGTTCAAGAAGCAAAGAAATTGTGTACAGACCTTCTTTTAAAAACAAAACCAGCCTTTTTTTAAATAAAAAAGAAATTAATAATGGATTTTCTAAAGAAATATACTAAGCTTTGAAGTCAAATAATGTTTTCGTTTTATATTTAATATGAAACTAAATAACATTAAGATTCAAAGCATCTAAAATACTAAAGGTCTAAAACACTTACTTTTAACTACAAAGCACGGTCTCTATATTCAAAAAACAATAGAAATGTAGAAAATACTTCCTTTTAAATACGAAACAAAGGTTTCTAATTAAAAAAATCACTCGTATATTCCCCCCAAAAAGTTTACTCATTCGATGTTACTCTTCGAAATCCAACGGCCTCTAATGAGACACAAGAAATTTAATTAATTTCAAGGCGCGGGACTTCAAACTTTTAAATATTTCTCCTTTCTGGCCCAATGAGAAAGCTAGAAAAGAAAGAACGAAGGAGAGAAAAATCGCTTCTTTGCTCCCAGGGTTGCCGAAAAGAGTGAGAGCTAAAAGTAAAGGTAAGCAAGGCGCGGCGTAGTTATCGCGCGGTAGAAAACACGTCGCCAAGAAGTGGGTTAAAACTCAGTTTTCCCAAATCATACAAATATTCTTTTGCCTCTCTTGTGAAATTTACTTTTGTCACTTTTCTTGCGGGTAAATGATATGTAGGTAAAAAAATCTCGCATGTATTTCATAGCTTTTTATTAATAATTCTAAATTATAATATAAGAACCTTTAGTGTTGATTTCAGGAAGACATTACCCCATTCCTGGAGCAATGAGATTTCTCCCCGGAAGATTTGAAATTTTACGTTTTCAATGGTAAAAGAAATGCAATTACCCCACCCCTTCCTCAGGAACTTTATAATGTCCCCTTCAGAGCCACAGAAATCCTTCCCAGAGAAAAAATGTTTGAATTCAACACAAGAGACTACATACAGTGGAATTTTTTGAAAGTACTGCCATGATACTTAAATGGCAAATTCTCGGCTATGTATATAACACAATAAAATTTCATCACTATCTTTACAAAATAATAGCTGAATATTCTACACTTAAACACTTAACAAAGGAAATTATGTTGGGGTGCTAACAGCATTTCTGGCATGTTTTAACAATTGCTGATCTTGCTTCATTTTTCGATTACGCCTGTGTACAAACATATACTTTGTACTTTCTCACAAACAGAATTACTCAGTTGGACTATCTCTATGCTTTTATGTCTTTATTATTGTTGATAAGCTTTTAGCGAACTTTTCTATCTTCGAATCCACATATGTACTATGAAAATAATGTATGTTTTTAAATCGAGGAGCAAAAACTAAAGCTAAAGTTTAACTAATGAGATATGGCAATCGCAAATCTTATGCGTGCTAATACTTCCTGAAAAATGCAGCATAGCGGCGCCACCAGTTAGGTGGTTTAAACCAAAATATAGTCAGCAAGAATGTATATCAACTTATAACTGAATCTAATGTTTGATGAAAATCCGTGCTGTAGTTTTTGTGTTAGAGCCATTGCAAAATCTTTAAAAAAGGTATATAACGATGCCACATGTTGTGTGATTTACGCCGAAAACTAAGCAGGGTTAATTTTTTATCAGGTACTAATTGAATCTGAAATTTGATAACAATCCATGTATTAGTTCTTGAGATACATTTATTGTAAAATCTTGAAAAATGCAGTATAGCAGAGCCATCTGTAGGGCAATTTACTAAAAAACTAAACAACTCTAATATATATCAGGGACTAACTAAATCTGAAGTTTAAGAAAATTTCGTGCATTAGTTCTTAACATAGAGCTATTGCGATAATCACGAATAATGTAGCATGACAGCGCCACCTACAAAGCGATTTGTACCAAAACGTATTCAGCCCCATATTATATAAAGGGCTAACTAAATGTAAAGTTTTATGAAAAGCCATGCATTTGTTCTTGAGATATGGCTATTGGGTAAATTGTGAGTAATCCAACATAGCAGCACAGCCTGTTGAACGACATACACCAACAACTAAAAAGATTTAGTTTATATAAAAGTTTAATAGAATCTAAAGTTTTGTGGAACTCCGTGTATTAGTTCTTGAGATAGAGTGCCCACAAATACATACATTTTGCAAAGAACCTGTTTTTCGGGTTCTCTAACCACTAAAACGTGTAAATCCGTCGAAAGCCGAATCTCTAAATTTTCACGAGTCCAAAACTTTCTTGTTAAGATAGAAGAAAGTAAAAAGATTAAACTATTTCGTATAATTTCAGACTAAAGATGAAGAAGAAGAAACAGACGATAATGAAGACGCGCAAGACATACCCGAATTTGAACGCAGAACGAGCGTTTTGAGCGTGGGATCTGACGAAGGGCTACATCATCGAGGCAGCATCGATCGTCAGGTGTCTACTTTCAGTCGGCAAATTTCGACAGCCAGTCAACAAATGTCCGCTATCAGTCGGCAAGTTTCCAAAACCAGTGCAAAAGGAATAGATGTAAGTTCACTAACTCTGCAATGTTTTTCCTAGTTAGCTAATGTGTTTTTATCCCAAATTACTGATTATGTAAAAACTGCGTTAAAAGGAGTTTGTTATTCATCCTAGACGAGGAGGATAATATAATAATAGAACTGAGAAACCTAAGACATCAAGTGGCAGAAAAAAAATCTTTTATTTTTATGGAAGAGTAAAAATAGGAAAATCTAATGATCCATGTCTGGCGAAAGTGAAGTGGTGAATAAGCCAAAAATTAATGCTATCACTTTTTCACTCGTGGGTCTATCATTGTATTTTCCTATTCCCGGTCTTTCATGTTTTCATACCTTTGGTTGTTGGACAAACTCAATGATAAACCTACAAGTGAGTACCTTCCGTCGCTTTATCATGTATAGTAAAAAAGCGAAAATAAATATATTAATGTGAAACATAAACATATATACATGAGTTTTTACAATCCAGAACTATATGATATATAGGATTAAAACAGATAGACAAAGACACTATTCACTGTTAACTTAAATTCATTTCATATTAGCTTGTTTTCAAATTTTTAACTATTTTTTTTAATCAAAGAATCAAAGACGAACATAGTTTTTGTATCGCCTAAAGGAGCTAATTTGGGCTAAAAATCTCCAATTTAAGAAAAATGAATAAAAATATTTTTTATAGGAAGGTCGTCATTTGTTATATCTTTTAAATTGTAATTCAAAATTTTTAAAAGCCGATTAAATTAGCATGCTTTCATAATCTTGGGTGTCTGAATAGGGTTGACAAGTATAGCTCGTCGCCTAATATAAGAAAACAATTCCAAAACCTATTGTTATCCGTAGATTTGTTATTGGTTCGTTTAAAAGTGGTTTTGGAATGTAACAGGTTGGGTTCTCGCTGGCATTTGAGCAATATTAGCGATTTGGCGAATAAGAAATGGAAAACATTAGCCAAATGAAAAAAAAAAAAATATTAGCAAAATAGATTTGGAGTGAAACACTGAAAAATCTACCTCTAACCCCTTATTTTGTATACATTTTTTCTACGTGTTCTAAAATGCTATATTTTTTATCACAAAGTAATTTAGTTAGTTTATCATTAAGCATCTTATCAAAATAAGTACATTCTAAATGTCTCCTGAATGTCTAAATGTTTCAGACATTTTTTTAGCGGTCAATTGCTATGAGATTTTGACTATAACCGATAGAAAAAAATTATGATTAGCCAATGATCTTTTGATACAGTAAATATCAAATTCAACGCCGCATTTCAGCAAAACTTTTCTCGATTTGGCGATTGATGCGAGTAATTTTGGTTGTAATTTTACCGGCGCATGGATAGTGATAAACAGCAACAGAAAAATGCTTATTCTATAATCTTTTCTGTGTTTTTGGCTGTTGCTAAACTAAATTTGTGTTAATTCAATATCTCAATATCTAAAAATGATAATGTAAACAGCACGATGTGATTGAAAATGAAAAGTGACATATCGTATAGTAACATGGATAAGCATCTCAACTGTAACACTAAAAAAAAAATAGCAGAAATTGAGCACTCGCAATTTGGAGAATCCGATAATTTATTTATTCGCCAAATCAAGCATTTTGTCGCGATTTGGCTCAATGGCGAGTGACATCGAGAACCTGGTAACAATTATGTTTTCGGATTCCTATTCTTTTCGAAAGATTGGTTTATTTAAAAATAATTTTTGAATGTAAGAAAAGGTTCTAAAAATTTATTTTTTCCGTAAATTTGTGACCTTGTTCTTTTTTAAATGATTTATGATTCTAGAATAGCTATAACTATGAAATTACATGAATTTTTGAGAAAGTGTGTGCTAGGAAAACTGTAAGATTCTTTTTTAGTATTTATACACAGATAAATCGATTTAAGCCAAATGCTTATATATGTTATATAAAAAGTGACTAATTAAGAGTATTTTATGTTTTTACTTACCCATCATAGGTATTATAGGGTAAGTCTTCCAATCATTTTGAAAATTGAAAATTTTTTTTAGACGGATTAACACGTTTCAGATAGTAAAGATTCCAAAAAACATATTTTTAGAAAAAAAAAATTCCCCTCCGTTTGTCTGCCTGTGTGTCTGTAAACGCTCTATCTCACGAATAAATTGAGATAGAGACTTGAAATTTTGTATGTATTTAGTATTTAAGAAAGGAAGGAAGCCTATTTAATATCAGTAATCTCGATTATCCGGAACTATATTTTTTTTCAAACTCTCGAAAAATTTGTTCTGATGAAAGGTATATAAAAATTTTCAATTTTTTTTAAATTTTAAGGAGTGAACGTAAAAGACAATGAAATAACCCAAATGTCGTATAAAGAAAAAAGTCGATCGAATTATTAGTTGCCAAGGTATTTTTAATCCTGTTTTCCACATTCTCCGATTTTTCATGATCCTGTATTTCATTCAAATTTCAATTCATCAGAGATATCTGTTAATTGGAAATGAGGCACTTAATCCGACGCAGTAAACTGTTGATTAATATGGTTATTATTTTTGAAGTTATTAGGATGTTTCTTTTACATAATCCGGTACTACTTGTGTAGTTTGGTATTTTACATAATTTGTCGAAATGGGTTCGTCAGCAATTCATTAATGGAGCATTATTATGTATATTAAGAATATTTAAATACACGTTTAAATTTTGTTTTGGAGTTGCAATGCATTTTATACATACAGTAAAACCCCGATAATTCGGATTAATTGCGACCAGATCAAATCCGGATTATCGAAAATCCGGATTATCCGGCGAATTAGAAAAAAAATAAAACATTATTACAGAAAATCACCTGTATGTTAAACTCATTGAATATTTATAGACAATAAAAATGTTTACTTTGTTTAATTCTTCCGGAAAGATATCAGAAAAAGTTTTTTTTAATTCAGAATTCCAAGAGGAAGCAAGTTAATGTTATGGAAATTAGGCAATCGCTTATCGAACTTGAAAAAAAATGACCAAACCGATCCGGATTAACGGGGTCCCAATTAGCGGGGTTTCACTGATGTTTTATTTTCATATATTATATTATGCATATCCATGATGGGTAAGTATTACGGTGGACCCCCCCAATGACTAGTTTCATTTTATTATAACTTTCTTCTAGTACATTTATGACTAATCTTTCATTTTTCGACATTACAGGAAGATGATGAAGAGGTAGACACATCCAGTCTGTCTCAGTTTCGACTCTTCAAGCTGGCAATGGCAGACTGGCCTTACGCCGTTATTGGTGGAATATCAGCTTTTCTCATGGGAGTTCACTTTCCTCTTTTTGGCATCGTATTTGGCGACATATTAGGGGTAATTTTTTTTTAAATGTGTTTCATTTTGGTATTATTCGATTGGTAGATACAGAGTGTTCCAGACTCCACCTATAAAGAGAAACAATTTTTGTTCCTTATGATAAGATATTATAACACACATTCAGACAAAAAATACAGAACGCATCAATGCCGTCCAAACGTGTCTATCCATTACGACTTTTACAAAAACAAGTCCGAAATTCTATCTTAAACATGGCAAATGAAATGCGTTCGTACTATAAATAGTTTATGAACATGGAGATGTTGTCGTCTCTTACGCAAAAACGTATGAATTCAAAAATTGTTGCGATACGATAGATTGCATTCAATAATACGGAAATAATAGAATTCCATCTTAAATAAGGCGTCATCACAATGGCAATATAGAGTCATTACCTATCAAGGGATATCATTGCATTAATGACATAGGATAGGATTTAATAGATTGAAGAAAATTTTTATTAATGTTTTTTTTTTTCAGTTTTGATTAACTTCTCATAAAATTTGAAATGACTCGCAAAAATTCCGCAACGATTCTATATAATAAATTTCAAAACATTCGACCGAGTAATTTTTGCGCTGTTATATGCTAATGGAAGGATAGTCAGACGAACGGACGAGAAAGCGACAGTAGGTACTACGTCTTTTTACAATTACGAACGCACCTAATGAAGAAACATTAAAGAAATTTTCTGCAAAAACCTTTATTTATGAGAAATATAATGGCATCACAAAACGGTCTGAGGTTGTAAAATATAAATGTCAGCTAAATCGTATGATTGTAGACTGTAGAAAATGGCAATGTTTCTGGTTACAATAAGAATTTACAAAACGATAACATAAACCACTTTCGATTAAACCACACACCGAGATTTATGCAAAATCTCGAAAAAACCCCTTTTATTATCCGGGATCTCAAAAACGGATAAATTTCCGAGAGTTAACGGGATACTTCTAAAAGAATAGTTTCTTTTGATGCCAGTTTTAAAATAAATAAAAAAGCGAAAAGTTTTCGACTAAGTGTTATAGTATGTTAATCACTTCTTTTACTAGAAAATATCAGATTTTTGAATGCTATCAACTCTGACTTAAAATGCTTCAAATTTGTAACCAAATTTATGTATGCAAAAGTAATAAAACAGCGTTAAATTTAGTATTAATTCTGTTAATTTATCATCTTTGTCTGTTGAAAATTTTTGTAGAAAATGGAAACGATTTTTTGAAAATCGGTAGTATTCGAAAAGATTATATTTTGTATTGAGAAAACTATTTAAGCCGACCTTCAAATCGCCATTTTTGTGAAAAATTCCGCTTTTGTTTTTATTATTTTAAATTAAAATTCAAACTTTTAGGATTCCAAAAACACCTTAATTTTGATTCAGCATTAATTAAAACTAAAGTTGTAGCTCAAATTATAAACCTTTATACGTAGTTTTTGTTCTACATTAAAATCTTAATTTGCGTTTTCTAGATAACAGCGTTTTTTATTGTTTACTTTTACGAGGAACTTTATTTCATAAAAAATTTTAAGATATTGAAATAAAATTTGTTCATAAGGTTTTGGTAATCTATTGGTATGTTATGAAGCAAAATACAGTTTTTGAGTATTTTGCCTCCAATAAATTCAAGAGATCTGCTTACAGAAAAATGCGCATTTTTTAAAGAAAAAATCGTGTTTTGTATACAAAATTTGATATGTGTTAGTAAATTTAAGAGGTACAGCAAATCTTTTGCTTCATAACACAGGTAAGTCGTTTGCTAATATGTTGTTGAAAAAAAAGTAAAATTTACTGAATGGATTTCGGTATAGAAGCTTTGGCCTAAACGGAATTCTTTGCTAATAGTCCAAGAGCCGACCACGCTAACCCATATCATCCAACACAGGAAAAAAACCTTTGTTTTATGGAAGAGTAGTAATAGAGGAATGGAATGATCCATGTCTGCCGGAAGCAAAGTGGTGCATAAGCCAAAAATTAATTGCACAAGTTGTTGACTCCTAGGTTTAGCATTGTGTTTGCCCTGCCATTCAAAAGTATGAAAACATGGAAAACTGGATGCAGAAAAAACAAGTTGGAAATTGCACGTAAAGCGTGGCAAATGAGGTGCGTTCGTACGATAACGAAGTTTTAAAAATATCACTCTCGTATATCAATCCCATAAAATTGTAAATAGTTAATTACAATTAAAATGTGCACCAAACAATGTTCTTCCTATACCATTTGTAATGGGATACTTTTGTGTGGCCTTGTAAATCAATAACAAATGTTCTTTGTACCACAGATTATACAAAATGTATATTATAGTATGTACTTTATAGATTCATATCAATTTTATTATGTTCGAATGAGTGTAGTACCATTAAAATGTATTTGAAACATTTTTCCCCATTGACCGTAATGTAACGGAATACTTTTGATTGTACCTGTAATTGAGCTATGCATCCTATTTTGATAAAATTTGAAATAATTTGACAAAATTATGTAATAATTATGTATTTTAAATTTCAAACGATTAAAATTCATTTGAAACTTTTTCCCCCATTGACCGTAATGTCACGGAATCCTTTTGATTGTCCCTGTAATTCATCTATTCATCCGATTTTTATAAAATTTGAAATGATTCGACAAAATTATGTAATAATTATATATTTTTAATTTCAAACGATTCGGTTGGGTAGTTTTTACGTTGTTACATGCGGACGGACAGACAGACGGACGGACTGAACGACAACTATAGGTGCTACGTATTTACATAATTACGAACGCACCTAAAAATGCTAATCCTACGACACAATCCCTAATGGTATTCATTTTTGGCTTATGCACTTCTTCGCTTCCGGCAGACATGGATCATTCGATTCCTCTATTACTACTCTTCCAAAAAATAAAGGATTTTTTCTTGTGTTCGATAACGTGGTGTTTTGTGCGGTCGGCTCCTGCACTATAACATTTAACTTACTTTATATTCATGCATTTTTTCACAATAGTGCAACAGCTATTGTGAAAAAATGCATGATTTCTTCATTTCTCCTATGATTTTCGCGTGATTGATGTGAACCTGAAAATCAACGAAAATTGAAACGATGATACAGTTATCTTAAAGATCCGATCCACCTATAGGAATAAAAGAAACACTTATCGATTGCTTTCTATCGGAATAACATGGAAAATATGTTTACCCACAAAGGGAAATCCTCAGCGTAATAAGAGTTCGTGATGACAAATACAAATGTTATTTTCATATGACTCATGCACAATTAAATGATTTGCAAGCTTCAAGTTTTCGGTCCACATAAAAAACGAAGAAATCAGTCTCTAAGTGTTATAGTCCAAGAGCCGACAGCACAAAACTCTATGTCTTCGAGCACAAGAAAAAATATTTTATTTTACGGAATACTATCAATAGGGGAATCAAATGATCCATGTCTGTCGGCAGTAAAATGGTGCATAAGCCAAAAACTAATACCACTAGTGGCTTACTCGTAGGCTTATCATTGTGTTTTCCTGCTCCCAGTTTTCTAAGTTTTGGTACCTTTTATTGTACGGAAAGTACAATGTTAAACCTCCGAGTAAACCACTAGTGGTGTTAATTTTTGACTTATGTACCACTTCACCTCCGATACACATGGATCATTAGATTCCCCTATCACTACTCTTCCATAAAATAAAGGATTTTTTTTCTTGTGCTCGATGACTTATAATTTTGTGCGGTCGGCTCTTGGACTATGATTTTAGGGAATTTAAGGCCTTTCAGTTAAACTGATTTTGAGATAACCGGGGTTAGAAAAGAAAAATAACAAAAAAATTTCTAAAAAAAATATGATTTTGACTGTCAGCTCTTGGACTAATATATAACTAACTAAATAAATAAACAATCGAATTAAAAAATATCTTCTGTCACAAAGAAAAATCTAACTAGAAGGTCATTAAATTGTTTATGTTTGTTTTGATTGGCGCCTCATGAATAGATCGTCACGAAATGCCGTAAATATAAATCTTCAAGCATCACAAAGTTTATTTTGAATCAGCAATCAAGTATTAAAATACAAAAATGCGATTTTTGTTCCCCTTTAATTTCATCAAAATAGCACTGAAATGACTTGAAAAACAGCAATAAATAATTTTAAGGAAGAAAAAGTATATTCATCCTTTTATACACATGAATAAATAATTTTCTGATTTCAGAAAGAATGAGCCTGAGCCGGCCTCGGGCCCGGGATGCAAATAAACAAACAATCAACGTCCCATCGCGCTCCACGCCAACCTCCGTAGCCAAGCGCTTTGGGGGAAAAAAACTTCGAAGAGCATGCAAGTCCAAAGTTGCTTCGATTTTTCATATTTCATCCATTTGACTGCGTACGTCTTGTTTATGGAATATTTGTAAGAATACGAGTGCGAATTAAAAAATGCTTATCTCAACTTTTAAAAATTATACATGCATTATGAATGCTCTGTAAGTTGGCCTTTCTAATAATAATATAATTTATAATCAAATTAGTTACTGGTTTAGAGTATGTTATAATAAGTGCTTTTTTACTGATTGATAACAGGTTAAAAATATCCAATAATGGACACAATCACCTCTCCTCAAAGTGTTTAGTTCATAAATAACTAGGAAATAAAAATTTAGCCTTTATTCATTTTCTTTCAGAATACTCCTTGTACGCTACGATGCTGTTATGCTGATAATCTTGTTTAAACCAGTCAGGAAGCAGATTTTTTTTTTCACAATAGAAAACTTTGAATTTCATTTATGCTGTCATTTACAAAATTGTGTTTAATTTAAATATTGCAGACCAGTATATATTAATGGAATGCTCACTTACTTTTCTTTTATGAGCTACTACCGAATTCATTTTCAAAACATTAAAAATTATACTTAATTATGAGGAATTAGAAAAAGTAAAAATCTAACCATGCTGGTTATTGAATTTGTGGTATTCTTGCAATTCTGCATTATTCCTTTAGAATGTACTTTATACTATCAATACTTAACAAACTGTATAAAAATAAATCTATTATTTTCTGAAAATTAAAAAGAAAAGAACAAAAAGAACAAAAAACCATGCGTCCAGTATAGACTATGAAACATTTTCCAACACTTTCAGAATACTGTAACAAAATTTTACAATTTATTAAGCTGAAACATGATATCTAAATAAACAATTTGAAAACCCGATTCTGCAACTGTCATCAATAATTTAAAAAAATATATCAGTTTTTTTCTGAGCTTCCTGTGTATAATTTATATGTGTCTATGTGTATTACTACGTAGTATGCTAAAAGTTAATTTAGTTAAACGTAGTTTAGTTAACAAAGTTGAAAATCTCCTTTAAAATTGCCATCAATAGACGAAATTGTACATGCGATTTTTTGTACAGCCTTATATGTATATAATATATAGAATTTCTACACTCTAAGTAATATGAAAAAATAAATAATAAATAAAGTAAAAACGCGCCGCACAAATGAAATCGCACTTCCAGCAATTATTATTCGAAGAGTACTGTTGTCAAATTCTTTTGTGTGACTTTGTAAATGAACGATGAATTCTATGCTCATACTATTCTACTGTTAGCGCCTTACAGTTTCCCTCATATGTGTATAAATTTCAATATGCTTAAAATAATGTAATATCATTAAAAATAAAACACACAACAGATCGTATAAATCGGAATTCCTTTTAGTATCCGTGTGGACGAACCATAAATACTAAAAAAATACTTATTTTCATTAATGAGTATTTCATCGTAAACCCCAAAACAGGTAGGACAAATCAAGTTCGTAAATACTTTTGATACTTTTGTACTATGTTGAAATATCTTGATGAACTAAATCAACTATGGTTTCAACTATTATACCTTCATAACACTAGAAAAATGCAGTTTAAATTTTTCAACAACAGCCTTTACTTTGTAACGTATAATCTTATTGTAATAGCATCAGTATTCGACTTAGTCTAATCAATAACAACTTGTGTAGACTTAAAATAATTTGCAAGTTCAAAAGCATTTTCTTTGAATATTTTGTATTTAGAATATTCAAGTTAAATGGATATAAATATTTTCACATGTAAACTTCAAACTACGGTACTAGAATAGAATGTAGCATGCACGTTGTACGTCGACCTTCATTTTTTCGCCAAAGCGCTTGGCTAGAGGGGTTGGCGTGAAGCGCGCTGGGACGTAGAGTGTTTGTTTATTTGCGCCCGGGATCAGGCTGAGCCCATCTCGTCTCTAATGTTGAATGCTACAGTGTTACCGCATTTGTTTTATTTTTTTTTATCGGGGAATTCCAAATTCCCACCAGTAAGTTTAAATAGTTATTATTGTTTTATAAGATGGTACATATTTCACAAATAAAATAAAAGAAAATTGCTATTCAATTTTTTCTGGTGCGAATTCCAACACTAGTGAGTAGTCGATTGATGAGTGATGATTTCATACATCGTTCCTTTGACCTTGAGTATTTCGATGACCGCATTATGGTACCCGCAACAACCCGAGCTTTTCGAATTTTGTATGTAGCTGTCCGAATGCCTTGTATGTATCAATTTTTTACTTATGGTTAAAAAATTAAGTTATGGATGTATCTTTAACATTTTTTCTTTCGTAATTACAGGTTCTTTCGAAGCCCGTCGATCAAATAGAAAAGGAAAACTTATTCTTTGTTTTCATATTTCTCGGAATGGCCGTCACATCAGCTGTGTTTGGTTTCCTGCAGGTAGTACTTTTTTTTCTGTAAATAGTAAAAAATTTGCTCATCCTCAGGAATAGCATAACACTGCATTCAGATAGCAATGCTTTCAGTTAAACTAAGGGGGTGCGTTTTATGTTCCCACACGGCGCGTTTGATCTTAATGAGTTTTGTGGTTCAACTTCAATCCAAGTGTACGACAGGAATCTTTCCTTTAAGTAAGAATTAAAATAGTTATCTCCCTGGCCATTGTATTTCCCCTGAATTCTATTGTCAGTAAACCGCAGGTGGGGAGAAAAGAAAAGGGAGTTCCAGGAATTCAGTTCAACTTCAGAGTGGTCAAGTCTGTTTTGGGCTTGTAGGAGACATTAACACGGTCTTATCTCCACATTGTCAATTTCAAAACAAATAATATTTTTCTAGGTTGAGTTTTCCAAAGTCAATTTCTAAAAATGGTAGTGGAGCCATCTATTGTATAAAATTCGATTTAAATGTTTATTGTAACGTAATTGCAATTTTGAGAAATTATATCCAAGCATTTTGCATAGCAGAAGATACACTGTCGTTACAGACCTGATTATTTCTTTTTATTGTTTCCAGTGATTCACGGATCTCGGCTTTGTTCAACATTGATTGTCGGAAAGTTCCCCTAGAACATATCAATATTTGTTTTGAAATTGATAATATTAGGTGTTGTAAAGATAAGACCGTCTGGAGGATGGACAAGTTTTTAACTGTCCAGAAGTGTATGAATGCAATTGTATTATAATATTGTTAGTAATTTATATGATTTTATTTTTTAATTTTTATCCATACAATGATTGGTCGTAATCATGCTTAATAATTTAAATTCTGTGTAATGAGTCCTTTTATAAACAGATTTCAATGTTATTAACATTTTTTTTACTGCTTAATTTCAATATCTGACTCGAGATCTGATGATATATATATATATATATATATATATATATATTTAAACAAATTTCATGTTCTCCTATTCGGATTTCATTTAGTCGTGCTTGCATTTCATGTAGTAGGGTTCAAGTTCTAAATAAAGAGCTCGAACTCATCTTTAGATATTTATACGTCAAAGGACATTAATTAATGATCATTCAGTTGCTAATAGGGTAATTTTTATATATGAGATTATTCTTTGATTTCTATTACATAAAAAATTTAGGAACACCTTTTAAAAACTACATTTATTTATCACTTTCGATTATTATTGTTTTTTTTTCTGCTTCTTTTCTTTCTAGATATTCCTCTTCTCGATTGCCGGTGAAAAATTGACTTTCAGACTTAGAAAAATGGTTTTTGCCAATCTTATCAGCCAGGTAATTGCTATTGAAATCATACACAAGAATTTTATATCATTATTATTTGACCATTATTATTAAGAAGGTAAAACTCGTCGAGTTTCGATGTAAGAAAATATTTAAGAAGGAATTGTTTCATTGATTTGTAATAAACCTACAAAATTAGTTAGAATAAAAAATGCACCTCATATTGCGTAATTCTAACTCTTAATAAATGATATCTAACTTAAAGTTACCAAAATACTATTTCGATAAAACTCAGTTGCAGAAATTATTAAAATTAAAATTTAATCATACATGTAAGCATTAAACATATTAAAAGATCTGTGGTTATTATAAAGTTATCAATTAAGGCTCTTTTGCTAGTATTTCAAAATGAAAAAAGCAAAATTTTATCCATTTTGACTCAATCATACAATTTTTTCTCCGTGAAATTTAAACCCACATCATTTTCACAATATCAAAAATTATATATGTACCTTTCATATCTGTATTCCCCTTTTTAAAAAAATTGGTATTTTAATGCATAATTTTGAGTTTGGATGTTATTAGCTGAAGCAGATACTAAACTAACTTATATTCTTTTAAGTATAAATGAAATCTTGTAAATAAAACCACAATTTACCGGGTTTCAAACAGACGATAACTTTTGACACATCACGTACTTTAATTATTTTTTTTCAAATTTAATGAAAAAATGGCAACGTAAAGATACAGTGATCTGCTTTCCCCCCCTTCTTTTAACAGAAAAGGAGTACTTCTGTTGCCACAATTAGATAAACGATGTTAAAATCTACAAAAAATTAATATTTCAAAAACAAATTAAGATACAACTTTAAACAAATTGCATTTAAAGAACATTTTTTCCCCCTATACGATGGTGTAAACATTGAAAATGTGCGATGTTTAAAAGTCTAAAAATTTGCAGTAGCAAAAATTGCAAAAACGAAATTACATTTCTAATTTCAAAGTGTTGCCATTTGCAAAATGACGTATGCCTTACGCGCAGATACTTTTGGCCTTTATAATACGGATATTTTTCCTTTTGTCCGGGTAGCACAGACAATCGCCTTATCGAGTACATGGATAAAATCTAAGATTAGTTAAATCTCGATTCGTATATTAAAACGCAATAGGTTTGTTAAGTCCTATCTTGGTCGAAAACACCTAAAAATCCGATTTTAGCGGTTGACTCATGGGTTTACCATTATGTTTTCCTGCTTCCAAACCTCCATGTTTTCATACTTTTGGCTGCAGGAAAGCACAATGGTAAACCTTGAGTAACCCTAATAGCATGCATGGTCACAGTGACGTCACTGTGACGTCACAGTGAGTCACTTTGGTCACATCACATCTGTGACTAAAATGCCACCACTCAGTGACGTCACATTGTGACTGAGATGTGACTTTCTTAAAAATCTTTAGAAATTTATAAATATCCTTCAAAACATGCTATTTACTTTAAAAAACATGTTTCTGGCAATTTAAATATCGTCGCTTTTGTCACAGTTTCGTCACAATGTCAATCTCAAATTAGTCATAAATGACACATTTTTTACAAATTTGTCACATTGTGACCACTTTGTGAAACGTCACAAAAGAGCTCTAAAACGGCCATAACGACTTCACATTTTAGTCACTGTGGCTTCACATCGACGTCACGTGACGTCACATCGACAATCGATGGTCACAAAGTCACAATGTGACTTCACAACGACGTTGCAGTGACGTCACCATGCTTTACGGGAAGTTAAGGAAACAACTGATAAAATCGTATTTTTAGGCGTTTTCCACGAAGATAAGACTTAGCAGATTGACTGCGCTTTAATATGCAAATCGAATTCTAACTATTCCTAGATTCTCATCCGTGAACTTGATGATGTAATTGTTTGTCCTGAAGCCTGCTGGTCTATTATATCTAGAAGTGGTCAAACACTTTTATTCGTTATCCACAAAAAAATCTTTGGCAATTATCCTTATAAGCTTTATTTATTTTTTTTATTAGAAGTTAAAAACTACTTAGAAATCATAAAAAAAAACAAATAAAGCACTAAGTGTTTTGAAATTGATTACCACTTCGAAATTAAGAAAAGAATTTCTTTTAGCTCAATAAAATGATAATTTAAACTCTAAGAAAAGGATGTAATATTTAAAAAAATACTTTTACATTAATTAATAGTTTTTAATAATAACTAAATTAATATTATATATTGATGAAACAATTTAGAAAAACGAAACAGAGAATTTAAATAATCACTTTCTTTTACAGGACATAGCTTTCTTCGACGACACTAAAAATAGCGTTGGTTCACTATGTTCACGACTCAATTCAGATGCATCCAGTGTTCAAGGGGTGAGTAATATCTTTGTCTCATTAAAGAATCTCATTACTCACCATATTTTTTATAAGTTCAATCATCTATCTGTTAGGTCACCATGGCTTGTTACAGATTATCTCTTTAAACTCTTCGCGACTGGCGATTATTACAGTATTTTTAATTATTACTGAATTATTTCTTATCTCGTTTGACTTCAGAGCGAGATTTTTGTTTTATTTTCATTAGCTCGAATCTTAGAATTCGAAACATATTATTCTTATATCGAAATTTCATTTATATTTGAGTATCATTAATAAAATGGGACAAAACTGGTGTACCCATTTGAGTACTCAGGGACTGAAGATGTTAAGTAAATATATATGTGTGTGTGTATATATGAAATAATAAACATTTTTTGCCTTAATTCTAAATTAATTATTTCCAAATTCTTTTAATATTTAACTTTCCCCCTTTCTTTTTATAATATTTAATGTATAGTTTTTATTCTATACCTTTAATCTACGCTTTCTTTATTTTATTGTATTTCTAAAGACAATCTGGTAAAGGAACACTTTTCTAGAATCCCATTACTTAAATTTATTCTTTAGTTTATTGCATAATATCTTTTTTATTTACGTTCTAAAAAATCATTTGATTACCCAGAGTTCCCGCCCAGCAACGCCAGGGGACTGATTGCGCATTTTATTCCTCCGGCGGTCTCACAGAACTCTTTTTCTTTTTTTGCGGTGTAAACTTTCCC
Organism: Maratus speculifer; assembly: GCA_964019185.1. NCBI lineage: Eukaryota > Metazoa > Arthropoda > Arachnida > Araneae > Salticidae > Maratus > Maratus speculifer. The sequence continues at coordinate 64,734,679 of OZ025301.1, read as the reverse complement.
ATTCATTAAAATCAGATTTTATAATACATTAATTGGCAATTTAGAACGTAGCCGTAAAATCCACTATTCTAGCGCATGTTCAGATATTACCTCGTTGCAATAACCTCACCCAGAGAAATCTATAATTTTTAAAAGCTAAACAAACCCCTGTCCCTTGGTGGTGTTCAAGTCTTTTTAATATGGTGAAGTTCTAATTTTTTAGACCATTTTTATGTTTTCCTACGCCAACCTATTACGTTGATAATGAAATTAAACCGTAGTCTAATGAAATTGTTTTGTTTTCATGTGAATAATAAATAAAGGTGTTTATGAATAGTTTTAATAGGAAATTCAGAAGAATTTCATTCCATACCCTACCCCCGTATGCTACGCATGACTGTAAATTAAACATTCTACGATTTAGTGATGGATAGAAATGGAACATTACATATTGGCACTTGCATTATAAACTATATGGCCAAAGATGACCGGCCACTTGCGATTTTAGACATTTTGTTAAATATCTTGAAAAATACATGAGCAATTATCCTGAAACTCGAAGTGTGTAAACATAATAGTACAGGTTACAGATTTCTGTGAAGGTGTTTTCCCGAAACTGTTTAGGGGATCGTCAACAAATTGAAAAAGAACGAATATCTTTTGGATAATCCTTTCAAAACTAATGTAGCAAAAGTGCTCAAACTGTAGATTATGATTAAATGGCTTATTGTAATATACAGTGTTTATTTTTATGTTGATAGCATGCATACTCGTAGAGAAATTAAAGTTTTTATAAAAACAGTCCCAATTTTTTCAAAGTTTTTTGCTTATAATTTGCAGATTTCTTAATATAAAATAATGTTCTTTTCTGAAAATGTGACAAACAACATTATACACAATACCCTGTCATCAGAATTAAAAAAATAATAAAAATTGTATGAAAAATGATCAGGTTTAGTAAATAATTTTTCATTGTGGATGCATCAACGATATCAAAATTTCATTTGCATATTGTGTTAGCTAAATGTATAGAGCAACTTTAATAAAAGTTTCAAAAACATAGCTTGAAAATTCTGAAAGTGATCGTCTCTAGAATCAACTCAAAATCCGTTATTCCCAAAATGACGCAAACAAATGAGGGGTTTTATCCAAATGTAATAGTATGTGCCATATTGTGTAGTCTATATTGTCATTAATCAATGGATATATGGATATAACCCCTCATCTTTTTGCCCCACTTTTATGTCTATAATAGATTAATGTGTAATAATTTTTTTTCTCAACTGACAGGCCACCGGTTCCCGAATTTCAACTCTTGTCCAAGCTGTTTCAACAATGTCTATTTGTATCTTCATCGGTGTGTACTACAACTGGAAAATTGGCCTGGTGGTCTTAGCTTTTGTGCCCCTAGTACTAGTTGCATCTATGCTAGAAGCGAGAGTTGTCAGCGGACACATGCATTCAGAGAAAAAAGGCATGGAACAGGCATCTAAGGTAAGTATTTCAAACTATAATTTTGTACGATATACCTAAAGTGACAGAGTAACCTTTTGCTACCCCATTCCAAATGTGCACAATCCAGCAAATATTTGAGGCATGTTTTCACTTAGTCTTTCTTTGATTTATTAATAAATTATTGTTTCATATTCATTGCTTCTAGAATTTTTGTGTTTCTAAGAACATCCAACTCTCTAACCTAAAAAAAAAATCCAAATCAAAACAAAGTCATAACATACGAGTTGTCGGACAAACTAAAATTTCAATATATATGGGTGATTCTCAAAATAGGGGACAATTTATGTCTTTCGGCATGCAAAAAAAATTTGAGAGGTTTTCTGTCATGTTTTTATATTTAGATATGTTTGTCTTAATATTATTCATTATTTGCACTCAAGAATTACTCACTTTTTAGTTAAAAACACCTTAAAATAACAGAATAAATGTTCAAAATGTCCTTAGCATGGATGTCCACAGCAGCTGTGCCTTGTATATACTAGCTTTTTCAAGAGTTAATATCATGTTTATAAAATAAAACAATTGTTATTCTTTCTTTAAATTAACCAAGGAGACGATCTATCCAATAAATTTCTTTTTAAAAATAAAATTATAGTATATAAAAAAAGAATTAAAGTTTGTCCTCCATATTCCATTTTCAAAACAAGATCAGACTATAACAGCTGGTTATTAATCAAAATTTCATTTTCACATATGACAATAGTTTGAAAATGTAAAGTGTCTCCATGGCAACAAGTAGCCATTTTATCCCAGCCTGAAATTAGAAGCATGTATTGTATTTTAAGAACAGAAGTTGAATATTAGGGGCGTACATCAATTGTATGTCATTAGAATGGATAATAATTTTCATGTTTATTTTATAATTAAAATTTTTATTTTACTTGTTTGCATAGGACTTTTGTGTTTTAAAAAGCCCCAGAAAGAACTATTGTATTGTGATTATATTATGGCTCATAATCTTATTTAAATTAAAATTTGTCATTAGCATGGACAAATATCAGTGTCATTAGCATGGTTTTTCTGTCCATGCTAAAGACTCCTATGTGCATAAATGTAACCATTGCTTATATTGTATCTTTTATAAAGTTTAATTTTACATATAAATTTAGGTATTACATTTATTATCCCTAAAATATGCATTAAATCTGTCAGAAAATCACTAAGACAGCTTCTTACATTGTTAGTGTCAGAATGTTGCTCATGTAAACAAAGTTTGCTCTTTGGTAATGTTTTTATTCTCCTTATATGTATATATCTAAAAATGGAAACCATTTGCTGAAAAGGAAGGCTAATAAATATAGAAAAAAAATATTTAAACAGGAAGAAAATAAAAATTTCTTAATATATTTATTCCATGCAATTTGTTTTGTCATTAGCATGGCTCAAAAAATACTAATTATTTTTTTTTTAAGTTAATTTTTAAATATTTAGCTCTGCTGACTACATGTAAAGTATACCTAATACTATATTAACAACACTTACTTTTTTTCAGAAATTTTGCTAACAGTAATTTTTTTAAGATTTCCCTTTTGACATTGTCCCCTATTTTGAGAATCACCCATATATATATATACATGTATATATAAACAGAAAATTTATTGATAAGGACCGAATATAAATTTACAGAATTCGGCAAATCGATTTTCTATTACAATATTAAGAAACTAATCTAACGTAGGTAATTTTCTTAATCATTTTCATAGGTATATCGTTTTTTTTTTCTTTGAAAAAAAAGTTATTTGAAATATTTTCAACTGTAAAAGCTTTTCCGTTTACAGAGACGACCATAATACATTTAAATACATTTTATTTATAAGAATTGTAATATTCCCATAAGAGTATTTTTGGTTAATTATTTTGATTGTTTTTGTAAATATTTTCCAAAAAAATTATAAATACCGATATATTTAATCAGTTTTAATGAAAAAACCCTTCTAAATTTCACATTATTATTATTTAAAAATTCCAGAATACCTTCAGATATTAAAGAAGACAGTTATTGATGTGAGGCCATTTCTTGATAAATAACTCGATAGATAAAGGGTTAAACATGAAGCAACTATATATATACCGGGTGTCCCAAAAATGACTAATGGATTTTAAAATTCAATAACTTGCAAACGGTGACAGCTATTTAAAAAATTTTTGCAGGAGGGTTATGTATAATGTCAGGAGTTTTTTTACCGCAATTTTTTATTTTAGTTCGCATCTCAAACAATAAATGACGCTCACGGCGATTGAAGGCCAGGTGATCAGTGCTGAGTGAAGCGTCGACCTGGCCTTCAATCGCCGTCAGCGCCACCTATTGTTTGAGATGCGAACTAAAATAAAAAATTACGGTAAAAAAACTCCCGAACCTTCCTGCAAAAAATTTTTAAATAGCTGTCACCGTTTGCAAGTTATTAAATTTTAACATCCATCAGTCATTTTTGGGGCACCCGGTATATTTTCAAAGTATCATATCCAACCTAAAAGTTTTCTATTTGTTGTTACTTATAACTCATAAGTACAGAGCAAAGATTTTATTTTAGTTTTCATGCATTGAATTTTTTTTTTCTTTCTTGTAGGTGGCAACGGAAGCCATTGAAAACATAAGAACTGTGGCATCCCTACACCAAGAGACGAAGTTTTACGACCAGTACCGCAATGCTCTTATGGAACCACACAGGTTACGTTCGGACTTTTTTAACAATTATTAATTTGATATTTTAATAACAATTTTAATTTTTCTTAAGAAAGGTGTTATAGTAAAAATAAAATAAGCTTTTTAAAAAAAAATATCAACCGACTTCAAAAAAAAAGCGCTTAAGAGAATGAAACAATTCTTTAAAATTCTCTAATGACAAAATGTTATCCAAAAATCAGACATCGGATATCAGGTACCGGCATAAAAACAGTTAAATTTAATATATGTAATTTAATATCCACCAAACATGGATTTTAGAGAGAATATTTTTTAGAAGAGATGAATTTGCATATTTATCATTTAATTTATGAATATATACATATAAATGTAATGAATTACTTTTTGAAGTTGGTGCCAAACAAGCAGAAACGATAATGATTTTCGCCATTTTAATTTTGGCACTAGGCACATTATACCCACAATTCTTATTATATTGAAGATAGTTTGGCACCAACTTCAAAAAGTAATTCATTACATTTATATGTATATATTCATAAATTAAATGATAAATATGCAAATTCATCTCTTCTAAAAAATATCCTCTCTAAAATCCATGTTTGGTGGATATTAAATTACATATATTAAATTTAACTGTTTTTATGCCGGTACCTGATATCCGATGTCTGATTTTTGGATAACATTTTGTCATTAGAGAATTTTAAAGAATTATTTCATTCTCTTAAGCGCTTTTTTTGAAGTCGGTTGATATATTTTTTAAAAAAGCTTATTTTATTTCCTACTTTTTAGTTATTCATACTGTAATACTCAATTATGTGTACTGACATATGATGTCTCTTTGCAATGCATTGTCTAATTGATGTACTTTGCTGGGTTTTGAAGTATTCAATTTGCTGATCAATTTCCTATTTAATTTTCAGCTATTCGCAAGCAACTTACAATGCCGGTTAGTATCATTGTGGATTTTTAGGTTTTTCGGATGTGGTAACTTGTTTGGATAAGATCTCGCTCTTTGAAAAGTTACCGCATTCATCAAACTTTAAGGTTCACATCGATTTTTACGCAACTTATAAACGGGTATCGACACATACGGTTTTCCAAACTGCATAAAATGTCCGAATCTAATCTGAATCTACATACATGTGACTTGTGTGCTCGACATGAAGTCTGCTTGTAAGTCATCGTCAATATACAGGGACGAGATAGCACAAGGACATTTTACAAGACGAGAAATTATACAACCAGGAGATCCACATAAAGAATGCGTGCAATGGAGCCAGTGGGATTCGAACCCCCAACCTCCTACGCTCGAAAGCAATAAGTGGCGTGGTGCTTTGACCACTCGGCCACGGAGGCCCTACATAAAATGTAGGAATTTTCTATTACAAAACTTGGCAATTTCGCCTATGAACAAGTACGATTATAGGAGTGCAAGAACAATACACACATATACACTTGATTTGAGTGCTCGACATGAAAGCCTGCTTATATTTCATCGTCAATATACGGGGACGAAATAACGCAATGAAATGTTTATAACACGAAGAAAATACAGCTGGGTGCTGAATGCAAAGAGTGTGTGTAATGGAACCAGCGGAATTCGAACCCACAACCACCTACGGTCGCAAGCGATTAGCGGCGTGGTGTCTTGACCACTCGGCGACGGAGGCCCGAGTGAAGAATTAACTAGCTTCACTTTAATGGCAGCAAAATGTTTCCCCATTTTCTTTTTGTCTATATTCTTTTCAACTTTTCAAACATCCCTGTATAATACCACTTTGATATCGAGGAATTCTGTCAGAAGAAAATCTGAAAGCATTCCGGAATTATATCGGTAACCGAATTTGAATCTCAAGACAATATCGATACACATAGCAATATATTTTAATTTTTTTGTGTATCCGCCTTAAAAAAGCACCCTGATACACAGGCATTTGTGCTCTGACATATAAAGGTACTTTAAAGGTAGATTTTCAGCTTTTTGACACCTATTTAGTCATGTCGGTAAGCATCAATGCAGGCCTTCCATGTTCCATGATGCAGGCCGGTGTATACGAGAATTGATGCAGTTAAGATTTCTCACTTTGGAAAGAACTCTCATCTCTGCAACAGTGCACTGTTAAAAATTTGACCCTTTTGCTGCAGCGTCATTCCACCGCTTTTATCGAAAACGATTACTTTACTGTGTTATTGAGCATTCTCATTGGACATAAAATAGGTATTCTATAAAGGCTGTGAAGTGACTCTGTAGCAAATGGATCCAATTTATAACAGTGTATACGGTTGGTTGGTTGGTTGATTTTTGACGTCCGATTATCTACACTGGGGATATAGGACCATGGGGGGGGAATGCCCTTCGTGGGGGTCTTTCTAAGGGAACCTAACCCGTATTTACGGAAGGTTCGAAGAAAACCACGAAAACTCCGAACGGTTAGGCCGACAGCCGCGATTGGGTTCGAACCCAGCACCTGCCGTCTACCAGTTGAGAGGTCCTAACCTCTCGGCCACTGGTGGGGCTAACAGTGTATACATAATTGTTTCAACCATTTAGCGTAACGAGATTGACCAATCAGAATCCTGCATTTTTGCAAACTTTTCACTGAAGTAAATAGTGATTACTTGAAGTAAACAGTGAAAAATTCGCAAAAATGCAATGCTTCTAATTGGCCAATCTGATTTTGTTAACAGCGAAAGAGATCTTAGGTGTAATCCGGTAGATTTAGCTCTATTAACGAAACCAGATTGACCAATTAGAAGCCTGCATTTTTTGCGAAATTGTCGCTGCTACACTGTTAAAAATTTGACCCATTTGCTGGAGCGTCACTCCAGCGCTTTTATAGAAAACGGTTACTTTACAATGTTATGGAGCATTCTCATTGGTCATAAAAGAGATATTCTATAAAAGCTGTGAAGTGACGCTGCAGCAAATGGGCCAAATTTTTAACCGCACTGTAAAAAATTTGACCCTTCTGCTGCATCGTCACTCCCCCGCTTTTATAGAATATCTCTCTTTTGACCCATGAGAATGCTTCATGATAGGCTGAAGTAATCGTTTTCTATAAAAGCTGTGAAGTGACGATGCAGCAAAAGGGTAAAATATTTGACAGTGAGTGTAAGTAAGTAAATTTTCTTATTGGCCAATCTAAATTCTCAATAGCCGAAAATCTACCTGAATCCGGTTCATCCAAAAAATCGCAAGATCATGTATCTGCGTAAGAGTAACAGCATGAAAAATGGACGTTTCTAATTGGACGACAGCTTCAAAAAGGATTTGAATTTATAATGTTTCTATTTTAAAAAAGTTCTAATTACTAGAATTTGATGAAATTGAAATGGGACCACACGGGCACCTTGCACTTTCAAACAAAAAAAGAATTATCGAAATCGGTTCACATTTGCGGAAGTTATGGGTGAACAACAAATACATACAGGTCGAAATCATAACCTCCTTCTTGAAGTCGGTTAATAAAATACATTGACATGTTTCTGAACCGTCAAATAAGTTCCATAGTCATAATATAAATAAAACAAGATTTCAAAATATTTCCCGGTCAATACAAATGACACGCGGCAATGAGATATAAAAAACAAAAAACACACGCTCTATTGCAAAAAATTAAATTAAAATATAGACCATGATCTAAAACTTAACTAAAAATAAAAATTTCAAACTATTTCACGGTCAATACAAATGACACGCGACAAAGAGATATAAAAAACACCAAAAAACACGCGCTATTGTAAAATTATGTATTTTTGTGTATTTTTGGTGTTTTTTATATCTCTTTGTCGCGTGTCATTTGTATTGACCGTGAAATAGTTTGAAATTTTTATTTTTAGTTAAGTTTTAGATCATGGTCTATATTTTAATTTTTTGCAATAGAGCGCGTGTTTTTTGTTTTTTATATCTCATTGTCGCGTGTCATTTGTATTGACCGACAAATATTTTGAAATTTTGTTTTATTTATATTATGACTATGGAACTTATTTGACGGTTCCGAAACATGTCAATGTATTTTATTTTTACTATAACACCTTTCTTAAGAAAAATTAAAATTGTTATTAAAATGTTTATATAAAAGGTGAATGTTTTAAAATCTGATGATTTTAAAAAATCAATTGGATTTAATTAACTTTTTATCATAATTTGATATTATTTGCACATTTACTTTAACTATATGTGTTAGCCAATGTACAGTTGTGGAAAAAAAAACTAACTGTTTAACTAATTATAACAAAAGAGATATATTAATACCAAATATTTCGAAATAAATCTACTTTTAAATAAGGTCAATAAAATTTACTTAAGGGGCCATAAACGAATTAATACCATACCATACTATCTTTTCTGAAATGGCAACACCCAATTTTGACAATATTTTTTTAAATCTTCGGTACAAACTATAACTAGAAATGACATTTCAAAGAATTTCGTTCATAATTTTTTGATTCGCGTTCAGTTAATAGCAAATAAAATTTTTGGTATGGTTTGCCTTAAATATCGTCTTTTGCATTATTAGGGTTTGAGTATATGGCGCATTATTGTTCATTTTGGTAAGATATTACTATACTCAAAACGTGCCAGACATTTTTATATTTCTTACATTACAAATCAGTAAAAGTTATTTGTACTGATATTGCATTCAATCTATATGTAATTCCTTTTACTATTTTAAATAGATCTCTCTTCTTTTATGAAATTTTATTTACATCAGATTACAAATTTATTGCCAAAATCACAATGGCCCGTGCATTAATCACACTCTGACTTTACCGTTTCAATTCAGTTTTCTTTATTGTCAATGAATATATGGGTGAATATCACGAAGTGTCGAATTTTTAGCATCTGGGATATTGAAAGTATCCATTCAAAACGGTTCAAAGTTTTAAGCAGTAACTTTATTTCCTATTAAAGAGTAAAGGATTTTCCATGTAAAATTGCCAAATGTTGAAGAACTTAAATAAAAAGTAATTTTTTATGAAATTGGCTTTTCCCTTTACGTCCCAATCCGCACGATGATGCAGGTTAGACATTCTTTTAAATTGTTGCTTCTGAGTTGTATTTAATAAAAACCCGAAACGAACAAACATTCTGGTTTGTAGAAAGAGTAAAATATCATATTTTACCAAAAAACAGTGATTGTACCACATGTTTTACTTTCAGTCAGAATGACTAGCTTTAAAATAGCAAATAAAGCCTTTGTGCACAATTAGCTTTGTTTACAATTTCATCGGGACATAAACGGATACGTATGCCAGAATAATGACAATTTCATTCTAAAACATTTTTTACATTCTTGTTTTTCCTTTTAAGTCTAACATTTTTTTTTTTATTTAAAACTAGAACGTTCGGAAATTTTACTCAAGTTTGATAATAGTATTACAAACCAGAATCTTTATTAAAAATTATTTAATTGATTTATTTAACGTAAATCTGGGTTATTTAAATTTAACTTACTTCAAGGAAAAATTTCTGGCTCGAATTGAAATGTAATCACAGGATCGGAGTCGAATGGATTCCTTCCGGGAGTTCTAAGTGTTAAAAGAACATGTTTTCAATATAGTATCTCAAATTTCATGCAATGCTTTGTTTTATTTGTTAATTTTTGGAAACCAGGAAAATTACATAATAAATATCTGCTCAGTTTTTACAAAGACATTAATTGCATTATTTTGAAAGAAATATCCGAAAGATCTTGCTGTTAGCTATGATTTTATTACTCCTGACTTGAACTATCTCAAAAATGAAAAGAATTACTCTCTTTATACCTGATAAAAGAACTAAAATGGGCATGCCAGGAAAATCACATTCATTACAATGTCAAATTTAATTATATGGAAAAAAAATTGTAAAATATAGAATTAGTTTTTTTTCTTATATATTTGTTTTGTAGGTACAAATATTAATTAGAAATTTAAAAAAAAAAACTAGGAAAAAAATACTTAAATAGTATAGCTGAAGAACGTTTTTTGCACTCATTACAGTATAACACACCAGGAAAATGACAATCTGAAATTCTAAATCTTTAAATTGCTTTAGAAATGTAGTCTCTTAAAAATATTTCTGAGGATATTTTCTATTATAATGTATCGAAAGAAATTGCAGTATACAATATTTAATGGGAATTATATTGCGCAGACTGCAATTTCCGTATTTTTTTTTTTTTAATTTATTTATTAACCCATACATTAACATTTTTTTGCGATTTTTCAAATTTTGAAAGACCGTTCGATTTCATATTTTCAAACTGAAAACCACGGTTTTTGCCTTACTTCCTAGAATGGACATTTACACTAGTCCAAGAAATAATATATGTAATGCATTCTCCTTGATGATATTCTGCAGGTCTCTTTAATATTTTTATGAAAACTTTCTTATACAAAAGTTTTAATCCAAAGCTATTAGTCAGATGCCACTTATGAGCCTCGATCTTATGAAAATACGGGGTGTCTCTAAATTAATATCGGAGTTTTAACGCTTGGTAGTATTTATTACATAATACTTAAAATTATAATTAATAGACGAAATGAAAGAGTAATTCATACAGTTTTGCCTACAAGCTTACTAGTGTTCGATGTGAGCACCTTTCATCACATGGCACACATCAAGTAGATACCTCAGTTCTTCCCAATTGTTGATTAGCAAAGAAGCTCTGTTCAACCGCTCACCCGATCTGACGCTATGTGATTTCTACCTGTGGGAGTTCACAAAGGATGGTGTGTATGTGCCTCCACTACCAGCTGACCATTTCAGCTACTGCAATAGTGATCCCACAAACACTAATCCACGTTTGGGAAGAACTGAGCTATCGACTTGATGTGTGCTGTGTGACGAAAGTTTCTCACATTGAACACTTGTAAGCTTATAGGTAAAACTGAGTTGTTCTTTCTTTTTATGTATTAATTATAATTTTAAGTTTTATGTAATAAATACTGTCACGCGTTAAAGCCCCGATATTCATTTAGAAAAAGCCCGTATTACATAAAAAATTTCATAGCATTTAAAGTTTCATACACTTTTAGAAAGTCACGGTTAAAGTCACACGTGAGAGGAGTTGCCTACGGATTTGGTCAAGGAGTGTCAGCTTTTTCTTATGCTGCGTCCATGTACTACGGAAGTTTACTGGTTGCCAACGAGGGTTTGCCATATGCCGACTTATTAAAGTAAGTATTGTCACACCAAGATTCATACTTTTAACAATTCGTATTGATGTAAATTTTTCCATTTTTTATTTTTGGGTGAAAAAAGTCCGGGCCAGGATTCGAACCAGGGATGTATTGGCTGAAGCCGCCAATGCTCTACCAACTGAGCCGTCCCGGACACGAACACTGGAGGACTATTTCACCCAAGTCCTCCAGTGTTCGTCTCCGGGATGGCTCAGTTGATAGAGCATTGGCGGCTTCAGCCAATACATCCCTGGTTCGAATCCTGGCCCCAACTTTTTTCACCCAAAATTAGAAATGGAAAAATTTGCATCAGTTATGATCGATTCACCGATTGAATAATCATGTTTAAAATTAATCTAACACTTTGTATTGTTGTCGCGAATTAACCGCTTTCCTAATTTGTCCGTACATCATACGGACAACGTGTTTTAGCCAATCATGATTTGCCCGTACCAAGTACGGGCATTCACATTCCGAATATTATTCATTATTCATACTAGTAAATATTTATCGTAAATTTTGTCTTATTTGATCCAAGCATTTTTCTGATTTAATTAGGCGAAAATTTCTCTTTTGAATAGCCGGTGATAAAAAATTAAAAATTCTGTAAAAAACATGAAAAAAATAGGTATTTTTTTAAAAAGTTTTTTCAAAAATATTGATTTGTTAAGTGATTAACTCGTATAGTCATGACGAAACGTTATTGCTTACGAATTGGCCAAATACTTTTGTCTATATTGTCAAAACATTGTTTACTGACTAGCATTGTTTCATAAACAAACATTGCTTCATGACCAAAGATTGCTTTATGATTAAACATTGTTGCCTACCATGAACAATCATTGCTTTGTGACCAGGCATTGTTTTATTACCAAACACTGTTGCCTACCATGAACAATCATTGCTTTGTGACCAGGCATTGTTTTATTACCAAACACTGTTGCCTACCATGAACAATCATTGCTTTGTGACCAGGCATTGTTTTATTACCAAACACTGTTGCCTACCATGAACAATCATTGCTTTGTGACCAGGCATTGTTTTATTACCAAACACTGTTGCCTACCATGAACAATCATTGCTTTGTGACCAGGCATTGTTTTATTACCAAACACTGTTGCCTACCATGAACAATCATTGCTTTGTGACCAGGCATTGTTTTATTACCAAACACTGTTGCCTACCATGAACAATCATTGCTTTGTGACCAGGCATTGTTTTATTACCAAACACTGTTGCCTACCATGAACAATCATTGCTTTGTGACCAGGCATTGTTTTATTACCAAACACTGTTGCCTACCATGAACAATCATTGCTTTGTGACCAGGCATTGTTTTATTACCAAACACTGTTGCCTACCATGAACAATCATTGCTTTGTGACCAGGCATTGTTTTATTACTAAACACGGTTGCCTATCATGAACAAACATTGCTTCATGATACAACATTATTGTCAATCAGAAACAAACATTGCTTCATGACCAAACATTGCAACACTGTTGCCTACTATGACCATCCTTGGATTTGGTCAAGTTCTGTCAGCTTAATTTTTTTAATTTCTCGTTTGCATTTTAATAATTTTAAGTGATTTTTTTTATATTATATCTAATTAATAATTAGAATATATAATTTTATTATAAAATTTTATCATTAGATTGTGGGTTAATTTTAACTGATTAGATCTTGGTGTAATAGTAAACAGTTTTTCGGATACAGTATAATAGCCGAAATCTTTTGTATGTCCCTGTAAATGTGATCTGCTTTCTAACACAGGAAGTAACTTGTAATAATCCTCAGTAAAGTGTATCAATTTGATAAAACGTTAAATAGTTAAATACAATTAAAACGCGTCCCAAGCAATGTTCTCCCTATATCTAGAGAATACTTTTGTGTGGCCCTGTAAATGAATAATATGTGTATATTATTATATTATATTATATTATATTATATTATATATTATGTTATATTTTACTATATTACATTATATTATATTATATATTATTATATTTAATTGAGGAATTGTGTATTGTTTCTAATTTGAATGTAGTTTTTTTTCCGATTTTTTTTTCACCTATTTAAAAGTTAAAGTCACCAAACAAGAAAAGAAAAAAAATGAAAGAAAGGAATAAAAGACAAAACTTTAATTAAAATTTATAAAATTTGAAAGTTACCGAATAGGCAACTGGACTCAGATATCCCATGAAAAAAAAATCATTATAAACTATTAAACGCAAACAAGAAATTAAAAGAAAATCTGCTATTGGTTTAACGTTAGCTTCTGAGTGTCTTCATGTTATAAGCCTTAAGTCATGTTTGCACTTGTCTTTTTAAATATATCGTTTTAAATATGTCATAATTTTCACTATTTAATGGTTTTGGCCAGTATTAGATTATTATTTTTTTTACTGTTTTCTTTATTATTAGTGAATTAAAATCTACACACGCAATGGCAAGGCAAATTAATGTACTTCTTGAGTACCATACAATTAAGTCAAATCTAAGTTATACCACAAGTTTTATACTAAATTAGTATCTAAGTTTGACCACATTGTAAATAAACCCTTATAATTGCTGTTTTTACTTTTTAAACAGAGTTCTGGAAGGAGTGATGGCGGGAGCCATGATGGTCGGCCAAGCAGTAGCCTTCACCCCTGACTACGAGAAAGCCAGAGTGGCCGCCGTCCGAATATTCCGGCTGTTGGAGCTCCGACCCACCATCGATGCCTTCTCTGTGCAGGGTATGGTGAAGGTAAAATAAAATTTTGCTGTTATTATTTTCATGTACCGTTTGATTGTGTTTGTGATGGCCAAAGGCCAATTGTCTGCACGGGGAAAATCGGCCGTACGGGGGCTGCCCTCCGTGGGGTCATTCTAAGGGAACTTAACCCGTATTTACGCAAGGAAATCCATGGTTCGAAGAAAATCATCGAAAACTTCGAACGTCAAGGCCGATGGCCGCGATTGATTTCAAACATAGCATCTGTCGTTTCCCACAGGGCTCCCAAGTGGTTCCCTTTTCCCCCAAAAAGTCCCCTTTTTAGAAAAAGGTCCCTTTTAGTCCCCTTTTATGCATTTTGGTCCCCCAAGTCCCCTTTCAGCGGCTGAAAAAAATCGGCTCAAAATAAAAAAGAACTCTAAAAACTCGCTAAAAGCTCAAAAATTGTGGGAGACAAAATTTATTACAGTGGGCTAAAACGTCGTAACTAGAATTCTTTCTCTGTTGTTAAAAAATCACCACATAATACAAATTTTAAGAAACTCATAGAGAAATCACATTAAAATTTCTAAAAATTTAAAAATTGTAGAACAGAAAACTTGCTATATTAAGCTACTGCTTGATCAGTTTTCAAAGATAACCCTTGAGCATGTTGCTCAAGGATAGACTTAAAAGGCTGAAATTTGCATTAAAAATTTGTGAAAGATTTTTAAAATGCTGTACAAATTTCATTTAAACTATATTTAAAAGGAGGAATTGAAAAGTTATTACAGTAGGCTAAATATATAAATGTCATTCAAAAATTAAATTTTAAAAACTGTAAAAACTAACTTGGATATACAGATAACTTCCTTGTCAAATCTTTTTGTTGTTGTTGCTGTTTGTTTTTCTTATTCTCTCTCCAGTATAAATTTCTAAATCCTGAAAAACAAGTTGGAAATTGCACGTAAAGCGTAGCAAATAGCGTGCAATTTCGTTGCGTTCGTTGATAGGGACGATGCGTTCGTTGATAACGAAGTTTTAAAATATTCAGATCTTGCTGATATAGTAGAGCGTACTTTGGATACAGTATAGTGGTCGAAATCTTTGTGTTCCTGTAAATATGCAGGGAGTAATTTTTATTATACTTCATTAACGTATATCTTATTCATAAAATGTGAAGTAGTTTAATATAATTAAACCCCCCCCCCCAAACAATGTTTCCCCGTATAACATTATTTAGTGGAATACATTTGTGTGGCCCTGTAATTTAATAATAAATATTCTTTGCATCACAGATTGTACAAAATGTATTTTTTAGTACATATTTCATAGATTCATGTTAATTCTGTTATATTCAAATCAGTGTAACACCATTAAAGTGCATTTGAAACATTTTCCCCCATTGACCGTAATGCAACGGAATACTTTTGATTGTCCCTGTAATTGATCAATGCATCCGATTTTCATAACATTTGAAATGACTCGACAAAATTATGTAATAAATATACGTTTTAAATTTCAAACGATTAAAATGCATTTGAAACTTTTTTCCCCATTGACCGTAATGTAACGGAATCCTTTTGATTGTCCCTGTAATTGATCTATCCATCCGATTTTCATAAAATTTGAAATGACTCGACAAAATTATGTAATAATTATGTATTTTAAATTTCAAACGATTCAGTTGGGTAGTTTGGGTAGTTTTTGCGTTGTTATATGCGGACGGACAGACAGATTCAGATTCAGTTAGGTGGGGAGGCCTACCATATGGCTTGAGCTCAACAAGCCCCACCTAACATTTATTATAAAAAAAAAAAAAATAAATAAAAAAAAATAAAAAAAAAGTACAATTGTTTCACAAATGGTTACCCAATTTCTTCTGGGCGAACCTAAAGTTTTTACAATATTAAAACAGAGATATGATTTGATAAGCTTGCTAATGCGCAAGTTGAAATATATACTGATTCTTTTCAACGAGGGTGATGCAGTCAATTATTTTCTGTAATAATTTCGGACATTTCAATACATATGAAAACCACTCATTTAATTTCATATTTGATGGCTTTCGCAGATGAAAGGTTGAAGTTAGTGGACAATTTAACATGAAATGTAAGGATGTACTTCTGTTCCCACAAGTACAGAGGTCAGAATCTACTTTATTAAATTTAACTAGATATGAAGAAAAAGGACCATGATTGGTAGCGAATAAATATAGATTTCGATGAAAAAGTAAAAAGTCTTCTGAAATTTTCGGTAGAAATTCGTATGTGTATCTGCCGGTATCTGCATAGTCCCAATAGTTTTGCCAGTGTTGAAGCGAATCTAGCTTTAATTTTCTTTTTATTAAGGATGCTGGTAATGGATAGAATTTTGTTTCTATTTGTGATGATTCCAGCGTAGCTTCTTTTGCCAAGGTATCCGCTAATTCGTTTCCTTTTATGCCCGTGTGGCCTCTTATCCATTTGAAAACAAAATTTTTAGTAGTTTTCTGCAATAGTAATATGATTGAGGTTACTAATATATCTCTTGTATTAGTGTCGTTTAAGGCTTGTAGGCTTGATAAACTGTCTGTTTGAATTAATATATTTTGAAAATTGCTTGAATTTGCCCAGATTATTGCGTCATGAATAGCTAACAATTCTGCTTGATAAACACTATTGTCATTTATTAAGGACTTTTGATATGTTTGAATTAAATGATTGTTATAGAAAGTACAGAAGGCATAGGCTGTGCAAGATTCAGTTTTTGAGCCATCGGTGTATATTTCCACTAAGTTAGTTAAATTCGGAGGTATGTCTTCTATCCAATGTAAATACTTTTTAAATGGTTTTATCTGGCACGTTTTTAGTCTTGTTTGTATTAGGGTTGGATCGAACTCTTCTGATGGTATGCCAAGTCTTAATACTTGCCCAGCTTGAGATTCTCTTTTTATTTGGTATTGTAGCGGAATTATTCCAGTTAATGTGCATAAGGCAGAGGTTGCCGTTTTCCTGTATGCTTTAGAAATCATCAAGAGACATTCTGCTTGTATTGATGATAAAATGCGTAAGCCATGGGATTTTTGCAATCTTGGAAACCAGATTGATGCACCATAAGATATTTTTTTCTCCAATATTGTTTGATACCACACTTTTAAAATATATTTTGGGAGACGATACGAGGAAGAGAATTTGAAAAAATTTTGAATCAGTTTTTAATATTTCAATTTTCTTATTTCTAAGATGAGGAAGAAAAGTAAGATTACTATCTAAGGTAACCCCCAAATAAAGCAATGTTGGATTTGATTTTAAATTTTTATTTCTTATCTTAAAAATTGGTGGACGTTTTAGAGATTTGGGCTTTTTAAGATGAAGTACTGAGCATTTGTCGAAAGAGATTGACATACGATTAACATCTGCCCAGTCGCTGATGAGTTGTAAAGCATGATTTGCCGAATCTTCTAAGCTTTTCCTTGTGGAGCCTGAGATTACTAATAGTATATCATCGGCGTAGGCTATTATTTTATAACCATGTCTTTTAAGAAGTTTTAATAATTTATTTAAGAAGATTTTCCAAAGAAAGGGTCCCAGGCAGGAGCCTTGTGGGCAGCCACTGCCAAACCAATGTAGTGAATTTGATTGCCAATTATAGTAGGCTGCTCTTAATGTTAAAAATGACCTAAACAGATTAAGATAGGGTTTGTCTAATTTTAAAAGTTCAAGTTCTTCTATAGTTATGTCCCATGGCAGGCGATCAAACGCGTTTTGAAAATCTATAGAAATTAAAGAGATATACTTATCTTCTTGAGATTTGATTTCTATATTAGAGAAAAGATCTTGTAATGCCGTTTCTGTTGAACGACCTTGTTCAAAACCATGTTGAGATGATTGTAGAGATTGTGAGTGTGATAAGAAATAATTTACTCGTTTCAAAAGCATTTTTTCTAATATTTTTCCAAATATTGGGAGAAGAGTTATTGGTCTATAAGATTGATAATCGTCAGAAGATTTGTTTTTCTTTTTAAAATATACTAATTCTCCAATTTTCCAATCTGAAGGGAAGTAATTCAATTTCAGTAGCGTACTGTACATTGATAAGAGTAAATTCTTCTGTGTTTTATAAAGATTTCTTATTATGAAATGCGGACGGACAGACAGACAGACGGACGGACTGAGCGACAACAATAGGTGCTACGTATTTACATAATTACGAACGCACCTAAAAAGGAACTAATTCTGTTACCGCCACTGCAATCAATGAATTTTTTTGTGACTAGAGGTCTTTCTTTGCTAATGTTAAGAAAACTGTTGCATAGAAAAATATGAACATTGGAAAACATACAGTTTTTATTTTGAAGAATTTTTTAGAGATGTTCAATGTTAAAGTTGGTATGAGTGTTCATCAAAATCATTCTATTAAAATTTTATACCTGAACAAAAACTATGCATAAGGATTTAATTTTTTTCTTCTGATAATATTACATTACAAGATTGTGGTGTACAGACTGCATTTATTTATTTATTATCGACTATTTTTTTAATTAATTTTTTATTTCAATAGCAATTTTTACTCACATTTAGAAAAAAAATCTGTATTTTAAATTGTTGTCAATTGTGAAAACAGCACAATTTTTTCCTTTTATTAAAAATGTATTTGCATGTGATTATTAAAAAGAGAAATAAAATTTTAAAATAGGAGTTCGATGATCACATTTTAAAAGCAAGAAAATATTTAAAATGTCCTCACAAATACTGTATTTACATGTGAATATTAAAAAAGAAAGATTTTTTTTTAAATTAGCATTAATATCTGTTAAAGCAGTAAATAGGAAAAATTACATAACATTTAAAATGCCCAAATAATAATATTGCAAAACAGTTTAAATTTAAAAGTATTTTTACAGAAGAATTTTTTTTTTTTTTGGTGATCTTTTTAACAATTGTTGCTGAATCAAAAACAGCACAAATAATACTTTTTTTCTAACAACAAAAATATTTTCACATGATTGTTAAAGAGATAAATAAAATTTTGATGAAAATTAATCAGTTTAGAGCAATATGTTTAAAATGTGTTACTTAAGACAATTTTCTTATCCTTCTATAGTAAAAAAAAACTAGCCTTAAAAGGAATGACTCCTGGAATGATGCTGATGTGGAAGATTTCCGGAACTAACGAATCCGGGTTGTCCACTCCTTCCATGAGTCGAATAGACCAATCAGGAAAGGGCTCCGTCTATGCATCACCATATGGGTTACCATAAAGAGAGGAAAGGTTACCATCGCCAACAATCGCCAAGTTTGTCGCCAACTTGGCGATATATTGCCAAATTTGGCGACCAAAATTAGTTGTCAAAAGTGACGCCAACTTGGCGATAACTGTAATATTTCGCCAAATTTTTAATTTCTTTACAATACCAGTCGTTTGATACATCATTTGAGAGGTTTGCAACTGCTTATTCATATAATGGATGTCTTGTGTGTTATCCCCCATTCTGCTCCCCAGGGGAGACACATTTTTATTTTCTTTACAACATCAGTCGTGTTACACAAGATTTGAAAGGTCTGCAACTGCTTATTCATATTATGGATGTCTTGTGTGTCACCCCCACACTCTGCTCTTCCCAGGGGGGGGGGGGCGGTCACATTTTTAATTTCTTTACAACACCAGTTGAGTGACACATCATTTGAAAGGTCTGCAACTGCTTATTCATATTATGGATGTGTTGTGTGTCATCCCCCACTCTGTCCCCCAGGGGGGCACATTTTTAATTTCTTTACAACACCAATTGTGTTACACATCATTTGAGAGGTCTGCAACTGCTTATTCATATTATGGATACCTTGTGTGTAACTCCCCCCTCTCTGCCCTGAGAGGGGGCGCATTTTGTAATTTCTTTACAACACCAATTGTGTGACACATCATTTGAAAGGTCTGCAACTGCTTATTCATACCATGGGTTATTGGCGAGCGCAGCAAGCAGGGGTAGACAATAATTTGGAATCGCGAAGCGATTACGCGGGGGTTGGCGAGCATAGCAAGCAGGGGGGCGGGGCCCCCCTAGTAACATTTTTAAAAAATTCAAAAAGCCAATGTCTTATAAGCTGATTTTCAAATGCTGTTTACTTGTATTATTTAATCAATCACAAAAACAGCTATTAAATGTCTCAACAGCAGCTGATTATATTTTAAATTCCCTCAGTGAAGTGGAAATGAATGGAAATCTGTTATTCAATTGCTCCACCAGTAGTAAAGAGATTTTGCTCTTGAAGCCATAGGCAAGAGGTGCTTTGTTCGGACCCAATCGTGGCTGTTGGCCTAACTATTTTGAGTTTTCCGTAGTTTTCTATAAACTTTGGATTCCTTTCATAAATATGGATTAGTTTCTTTTAAAAAATCTCAACGAATCACTCTCCTCTCAACCCTCAGGGCCTATATCCCTCATGTTGATAATTGGTCGTCATAAACACAACCAATCAAACAACTGTTATTCTATCTTCTATAATATTTCTAAGTGAATCAAATTACGGTGTTTTAGTTTGTGGTGTTTGAATGAGATTTGGTGAGCATAGCTTGTAAGTGGCAGAGCCCTCTAGTTTATCAGAACGTATTGCTATCATAAAAAAAAAAATTCTTTTTTTTTATATATATATATATATATATAAATTTACATGTTTTACATTGGCTTGAAAAGGACTTTTTTTCTATTTGTGATACAAAATTTGTAGCCACTCTATCTCAAAATTAAAGTATGAAATTTCATTAAATGAAATATTTAATTATACTTTAGCACACATAGGTGCTGATTAGGTTTTGGTGTACATGGTCCAACAGATGGCATTGCTATGTGGCATTTTTCACAATTTACATGATAATTATACCTTAGCATACTAAGGGTGAAATTTCATCAAACTCTACATTCATTTAATAAATGACATAAATTGGTACTGATTAAATGTTGGTGTATTTTGCGACAGGGGGCATTACTGGATTACAGTTTTAATGATTTCTGTGAAAACTAAATCGCAGCATGTTTGGGGTTGAATTTTGCCATATTTGATATGTAAGATGTTTATGAATAACTGCTGATTCAATATTGCTTTTGATCAGTCCTCAGGGAGCTTTGTCATACTATACTTTTTTCTGATTAACATTATAGCAGAGGTCTGCATGGGCCACAATATCCAAATACAGATCTTGCATGACCCATTAAAAAAAATGGCCCGGTTTGATATAACAGCTAAACTTTCGACAAAGCCTGGAAAAAGTTAGAATCTTGGCCCAGACCGAGTGAATTTCTACAAAACATTGAATTTACGTCGATTTGGTTTAAAAATTGTCCTGTGCAAGGAGTTCTTGACCAAAAATACTTTTTTATTTATCATGCATATTTATGCTTCATTTTTATAGAAGTGCCGAAGCCTACGATATTTATTTTTTATTTATTGAATTTCTATTTTTTGTATGTAAATGTTACAGTTATTAATATTGTCAATCCAAATTCCATGTATTGAAGTGTCAAAAATCGGGAAAATGCTAACCTTCTAAGATTCAATTGCATAGAAAAGAGAAAAAACATGCATTATAGACAAATTCTCTTTTTACCAAGTGTAAATGTATTATAGTATGGGACCCGTTATCCGGAAACCCCGTATCCAGAAAACCAGAATGCAAAATGAAAACCGAAAAATAGTTTGTTTTGATTAAAAAACGTAAAAATTAAAGATATATTTTACATTAAACATGGGATATAGCAGACAGATATACACGCATCCAAAAGTGATACAATTTGTGGCTATCTGTGATATTTTTAGGTGCGTTCGTAATTATGTAAATACGTAGCACCTATTGTTTTCGCTCAGTCCGTCCGTCTGTCTGTCTGTCTGTCTGTCTGTCCGTCTGTCTGTCTGTCCGTCTGTCCGTCTGTCTGTCTGTCCGTCCGCATATAACAACGCAAAAACTACCCAACCGAATCTTTTGAAATTTAAAATATATAATTATAACATAATTTTGTCGAGTCATTTCAAATTTTATGAAAATCGGATGGATAGATCAATTACAGGGACAATCAAAAGGATTCCGTTACATTACAGTCAATGGGGAAAAAAGTTTCAAATGCATTTTAATAGTTTGAAATTTAAAACATATAATTATTGCATAATTTTGTCGAGTCATTTCAAATGTTATGAAAGTCGGATGCATAGATCATGTACAGGGACAATCAAAAGTATTCCACTACATTACGGTCAATGGGAAAAAAGTTTCAAATGCATTTTAATGATGTTACACTTATTCGAACATAATAGAATTTGCATGAATATATGAAATATATACTAAAATATGCATTCTGTACTATCTGTGATGCAAAGAATTTTTATTATTAAATTACAGGGCCACACAAAAGCATTCCACTACATAATGCTATACGGGGACACATTGTTTGGGGCGTATTTTAATTATATTCAACTACTTCACATTTTATGAATAAGATATACGTTAATGAAGTATAATAAAATTTACTACTTGCATATTTACAGAAACACAAAGATTTCGACTACTATATTGTATTCGAAGTACGCTCTACTATATCAGCAAGATCTGAATATTTTTAAAACTTCGTTATCGTACGAACGCACCTCATTTGCTACGTTCACGTGCAATTTCCAACTTGTTTGATGATGTGGAAGAACATGACGTGAAAGGCTGTAAAATTTCTAAGAAGGAATTTATTGCGGATCTGCTGGACATTTATGGGGGGGGGGGTATTATGAAGGGACATTTATGTTCAGAATCTCAAATGTTAGAACAATAATTAGTGGAAAATTGTCCTTGCTGATGATAATACTTTTGTAAGTCATCTGATGACTGGAAGTGAAATGTGTGACATATTGATAAATGATATGTCTTAATGAAAGTAATGATCATGATCGGCAGAATATTGTAAGCAAAAAAAAATTCCTAATGTACCTAAAATACCTAATGTCCTGGTACTTTTCAACTGAATACCCAATTTGTGGAATTCAGCAAAGAATTTACTTCCATGAACAACAAATCACGTCATAATGCAGGATACAGGAGCAATCAGTACAAGTAACACACTACAAGAAACCAATCTTATTAATAAAAATTTTCTAAAAACCAAAATGAAAAGGTTCTGATCTCAAGTATTATATGTAAATGCTTTTTAATTTAAATTGCAAATTAGAATTATTTTTTTATTTTGTGGAAATAATCTATTAACAAATTTGTAATTACATATTTACATATATTATTCATATTTTATGCATTTCATACTGTTATTTTGTATACTTTTATACTTATAGTAAAGTGTTCCGAATTACGAAAAAACCCCTTATTCAGAATATCCGAGGTCCCAAACATTCTGGATAGCAGATCCTATACTGTATATGTTTTTTTCTTACATATTACTATATTAATTTTGCATGAATCAAAACATTTTTCAGTTTAAAATAGGATTACATAATAGGCAAGTTCTTTTTTCCACTTTTACTATATTTTAATTTAGCTATATTTTAATATGCATAGAAATCTACTCTATTCTTTAATAATAATAATAATATTTTTTTAATATTTAGTTGTAGAGTAATTGCAGTTTTAAAATGTATGCATTTTTTGCAAAAATCTTTGGCCCAGGCTTAATTTTATTGACATATTAAGCGAACTAGGCCATGCCAAGATAATGATTTTCATATGGGTTGGCTCAAAATTAAGACTGAAAATTTTGGGATATGAAAACTAGGGATGAAACCTATCATAGCTCTGTACAGAAAATATAAATTAGGCCTGGTCCGAGCTCCATGAATGAAAATGGGTCTGGTCCATACAGATATAGCTTATCTTACTATAGTCTGCATCATAGCTTATCCTAGCTTCTATCGGGTAAAAAGAAACTAAATTTTATGCATAAGTTAATAATTAACAATATATGTATATTAATTTAATTTTAAATTTTAATGTTCAATAAGAGTCGCTGTTATGCTGTACATTTTTAGGTACATTTCGTATGAAATACTACCTATTGCAATCGCACCAGTTTATATTAGTGATGGGCGATTTCGATTTTTTAAATCGATTTAATTGATACTACGGTCAACTCGATTTAATCGATACTTTAAAATTTTTAATCGATTTTTTGAAGGTAATATAATTTTCATTTTCCTTCAAAAGTCGAAGATAAAATAGTCGGATGTGCCAATTCCAAAATTTCAGTGTATTAGTTTCTAAGATAGAAGAATTAAAGAAACTTCAGACCCCCCCCCCCCCGTGCAAAATAGCGTTTTTTGTTGAGTGATGTACACCAAAAATTGATCAGGATCAATTTTTATCAGATACCAGCTGAATCTGAATTTTGATGAAAATCCATGAAAGCGCGAGATACAGCTATTGCGAAATCATAAAAAATGCAGCATATCAGCGCCACCTGTAGGGCAATTTACACCAAGAACTAAACAACACTAATCTATGTCAGGGATTTACTGAATCTGAATCTTGATGAAAACTCGTTCTTAAGATAGCGCTATTGCGTTAATCATGAATAATGCAGTATAGCAGCGCTCTTAAGCGATTTCCACCAAAATATAATTAGCATCAAATAATATCAAGGATTAATTGAATCTAAATTTTTATGAAAGTCCGTGCATTAGTTCTTGAGATAAAGCTAAAATGAAAACAGGTGCGTGCGAAAAGAGAACTGCGCTCGGTTCAAATTTCCAATTTAAGCCCCCCCCCTATTAACTTTTTCTTGTGATAGGCTAGAAGTGATGTTAGTAGTAAAAATTTGGCACCCCTAAATTTCCGTGCTCGGAACGACCGCCTCCTTTCGCCCCCCCCCCTCTTTCGCATGGCGCTGAGTGGAAATTGTGAAAAATTTAGCATAGCAGCGCCATCTGCGAAGCGATATACATCAAAATGCAAAAAAACCATCAATTCATGTCAAGGACTAACTGGATCTGAAATTTGATGAAAATCCGTGCATTCGTTATTCAGATATAGCTGTTGCGCAAATCGCAAAAAATGCAGCATAGCAGCGCCACCTGTTAGGCTATATACACCAAAAATTAATTACATTCAGTTTATATCAAGGTCAAACTAAATCTAAAGTTTTGTGCAATTCCGTACATTTGTTCTTGAGATAGAACGGTCAGAAATTTTTGTCATATAAAGACTCACAGAGTGACAGACACACACACAGACAGATATTTCTTAAAACCCATAAAATCGTGTTAAAAACCTTCTAAAATATATAAATCCATCAAAAACTGGAAGTCGAAATTTTTCACGAATCTGATACTCTCTTCTTGTAAAGTTACTAAAGAAAGTAAAAATGTAAAATCGATTCTGCCCGTAAGATCGGTCTTTAGATTCGATTTCGATCTTTAGATTCGATGTCGATCTTTAGATTCGATTTCGATCTTTAGATTCGATGTCGATTTTTAGATTTGATTTCGATCTTTAGATTCGATGTCGATCTTTAGATTCGATGTCGATCTTTAGATTCGATGTCGATCTTTAGATTCAATTTCGATCTTTAGATTCGATTTCGATTTTTTTTTTCTAGGTTAAATTAGTGTTGAATGCAGGTATTTTTCTGCGACTCCGTAGGAAGACATCATGTTTTACAACTCTGTAAGAGAGGGGGAATCGCAATTTGTGCATTAAAAAGCATAAAATCTCATAACTTCTGTAGGGGGGGGGGGATCTCCTGCGGCCACCCCATTAATTCGACACTTGGTTAAATCGTTATATTTTTGTTTAGAAGTTTAGTTATTTGAAGCATTAGTTTATTATGTTTTATTTTTCACGCTTGTCTCTTCTAATTCCCCCTTCCGCGTCAGTTTTAACTTACAGGGCCGTTCGAAATATGCATACAATTTTAAAAATGTCCAATTCTCGGTCTATTTTATTTTAGATCCACATTTGAAATCCTTGACAAAAGATAAATAAAGGATCGTCCTTCCGCTCGTTTGGGGTTTATCTGCGCCCCGCCGGGGGGGCATATTTTTTTGTTTGTTCAAAAGAAACAAAAAAAAATGTTGAGGGGGTCCTTGCATCCTCCCCCAATATACACCTTAAAATTTCGCTCATTTAATTCTCTACCATTTTTAACTTAAAAGTTTAAGCTACATGGTACCCCCCAGAGCTGTGGACCCCTCTACCCCTGTCGATCACTCACATAATTTTGCTTATTTCTTCACTTCATTTCAATCTTTAAAAGGCTATAACTACTTCTATAGGAGTTACTGTGGGGAGAAAAATTCTGGTATAGCTAACCATTTCTCGTCGTTCATTTTGCTATTCCAGTTTCCCTGTTTTCCCTATAGGACCTTTTTTGGGGGGGCAGAGGGGGTTTTTCACATTTCTTGATACAATATGTCTATTGAAAGCTTATGCTTCATACATTACAAATCTAGCATAAGAAATTTTCTCCCACCATTTCAGGTCACGTTATGGACCCATAATGTGTTAAAATTTTAAGTTTTCAAACTTCTTCGAAAAAAAAGAAACATTGATACATATCAGCGAAACTGGGGTTCGAACCCGCAATCTTTTGATTGCACACGTAGTCCCTAAGCTTATTGGCCACCGAGAACTCAGCAGCGCTATTATTTCTTTAAAATGTCATCTTTAAATTCGTAATATCTTTTGAATGGAATGTCCGATTTGAATAATTCAAAAAGTAATCTACAGATATTGTAACAGGCATTAATACAAAATGATTTATTTGGATAAGGATTAAGGTATCGATAGTATGGTCTAATTTTGGTTGGTATATTTATCGCGCTTTAAAATGTAAAAAAGTAGTTATAGTGCGTTAACTACAATAGCTGAACATATGGTATCGCGCGGTTTTTTTTATAGATATTGATATATTCTTTAATATTATAGAACCTTTTTTTTATTCATTTAAAAGTATTTCCTGACGTTTCAAAATTATATATCCTAACGATTCAAAAAATACACACGTAATTGTTCAAGGTTTCACTTCTGTCGGCACTCTCAGAGTGCCACTATTTTTTTTTTTTTTTCATGTTCGCCCGTCCTACCCCCCCCCCTTCCTCACCAATCTTAACTTACAGGATCGTTCAAATTATGACTGCGATTTTAAAAAAGTCTAATCCTCGTTCTATTTTATTATAAATCATATTTTGAAACCTCAACAAAAGATACATTTGGGCCGGGGTCGCCCTTCTGTCCGTTTGGGATTTACCTTGCCCCCTGGGTGGGGGCATATTTTTTGTTTCTTCCACACCATCTCATGTAAGATATCGTTATAAAGCTTTTATCTCCTCGTTTTGTTCTGTTACTACCCCTCTCTTCACCTAGTTACATTCTCTTGGCACTTTTTATAGTTTCTAAGAGTGCATGTTCCCCGCGGGCCACCCCATGAATTTAACACTAAGTTAAACACTATATTTTTGTTTAGAAGCTCAGTTATTTGGGTTATTAGTTTATTATAATTATTATTTTTTTTTAAGTTCGCCCGTTTTAATCCCTCGCCCCCCCCCCCTTCCTCTCCAATCTTTACTAAATGGGTCGTTCAAAGTATGCATGCAAATTTTAAAATGTCCAATTCTCGTTCTATTTTATTGTAAATCCTCATTTTGAAACTTCGACAAAAGATACATTTGGGCTATGGTCGCCCTTCCGTCAAGAGTGGGGTTTACCTACCCCCTTGGGTATGAGGCATAGTTTTTATTCTTCCAAACTATTTCGTGTACCATTTGGTTGGCACTAGAAAAAAAAAGTTTTTTTGTCTATACTTCTTGTTCCCCATCCCAGTTACACGCTCTTGGCACTCTTTATCCTCGGTTTAATGCCAAGTTACTCAGTGTTGTTGTTAGTTGAGTTATGTCTCTCAAATTTGTCAAAGTTTTTGTGTAAGTGACAATCATTTTAAAATTTAAAATTCTTATTATTCGATTCTAAAATCTGCAATAGCTTAATTCTGTGCCTCCCTAAATGGGGATGGGGGGTGGGAGGCGGTAATTACGATCCTGCTGATTGTCTAAGTTTTGGAATTAGTAATTTGGATCTCTGTGTGAATCTGAATATCGAAATATCGATTCTAATATCGATTCTAGAACTGAGAAATCGATTCTTATTATGATCGATGTTGTTTTATACGATATCGATTTTAATCGATTGTCAAAATTTCCAGAATCGCCCATCACTAGTTATATATATATATATATATATATATATATATATATATATCTCACTTTTTTATGGACACGATAACTTCTATAATTCTTCACCAATCTCCAACAAACTGGTACATAAAATCAAAGGGGATAAAATCTCGGCTAAGTGGGCGAAATCGGACCAAGGGGGTCGGAATAGGGGGCGTTTTTGTGAAAACCAAAAAAACGCCATAACTTCTTTATTAAAGTAGATATCGAATCGGTTTAAAGTTTATATTACTTCTTAAAAATGGGCCAAAAGTTTATGCATGACAGATTTTTGATAAATTTAGAAGTGGGCTCAAGGGGCGAAAAAACAAGGGTTTTGAGAGAAAAAAATTCATAACTTCGTCAATTTTCAAAATATCAAGTCCAACTAAATTTTTTGTAAATGTTCTTAAAATTATCTAAAACTTTTGTATTTACAAGTTTTTGATAGGATGAACTTTTACCCATGAAAAAAAATTAAAAACGAAAAGAAAAAGGGCGGTGAAAAAAGAGAAAATTGCATAACTCCGTCAATTTTTACGATATCAAATCTGATTAAATTTATTTTACATCTTCTCAAAAATATCTACAACTTTTATATTGACAAGTTTTTCATAGGACCAATTCGTATAGCAAAAAGAAATTAAACAAAAATATGAGTTGGAGAAAAAACCTCAAATCCAAATTGCTTATATTCTGACTCATTTTTAAATTCATTTTTGATATTAAACGCATCCAAATGGTAGATCCTTTTATTTAGAAACTGTATAAAGTGACGCACTGGTCAATTTTCTGATAAAGACAGAATATATTTCAAAAAAGGCTACCAAAAAGGGTATTTTGAACAGAATTTCCCAAAGTCATCGGGACTGAAAATTTAAGTTCAAATAAGAAATTGCGTTTTTTTTTTTTTTTTTTTTTGACTCGTTTTTAAATCTATTTTTGTTCTCAAACGCATCCGATTTACGGATCCTCTTATTTAGGAACTATATAACGTGATACGTTGGTCAGTATTTTGATAAAGACGGAATATATTTCAAAAAAGGCTACCAAAAAGGGTATTTTGAACAGAATTTTCCGAAATCATTGTCATTGAAAATTTAAGGAAGTGTTCAAATAAGAAATTGCGTTTTTTTCTGACTCGTTTTTAAATCCATTTTTGTTCTCAAACGCATCCAATTTACAGATCCTCTTATTTAGGAACTATATAACGAGATACGTTGGTCAGTTTTTTGATAAAGACGGAATATATTTCAAAAACGGCTACCAAAAAGGGTATTTTGAACAGAATTTCCCGAAGTCTTCGTGATTTGAAAATTTAAGGAAGTTTTCACATAGCAAATTGCGTATTTTATGACTCGTTTTAAAATCCATTTTCGCTCTTAAACGCATCCAATTTACAGATCCTCTTATTTAGGAACTATATACTGTGACGCATTGACCAGTTTTTTGATAAAGATAGAATATATTTTTAAAAATGCTGTCTAAGTGAGTATTTCGCACAAAATTTTCCGAAGCAATCATGATTAAAGAATTAAGGATGTATTCAAACAACAAATCGGTTATTTTATGACTCATTTTTAAATAAATTTTTTTTCTCAAATGCATTCAACTGACAGTTTCTTGTTATTTAGGAACTGTATAATGTACTGTTTTTGTCGATTTTTTGAAATAAATTCAGAATTTATTTCAAGATATGTTGTCAAAATGGGCATTTGAGCTGAATTTTTCTTAAGATGATTCTGATAAAACCAGTTTTTGCAGAAAAATGAAATTAAAAATTTTTCATAAACGGCCGAATGAAGTTATTAAACTGGGTTTATCTCTAATCATATTTTTTTTTTTTTTTTTTTTTTTTTTTTTTTTTTTTTTGTTGAAATGAGCACTCTTCGAAATCTAGCTCCGCCCATAGGCCCAGCCGACAGGGATTTTTTATTCACTGATCACTATTATACTTTTCCCTTAAGGAGAATTATCAAGATGGATGCCGAAATTTTGGATACTTTCTATATCTTGCACTAGGGTATTGAAATGTGTTTAAATAAAACTTTACATTATTTAATGGCATCTTATTACCATCTAATGTATTTTTTAGGTAATTTAAATAATATATTGCATATTTAGGAAAAGTGGTGCAATGTTTTTGCATTTACAATAATTTTTTAGTCTCCAATTTTAATAAAAAATGGTCCCCCGAAGTCCCTTTTTTAATTAAAAACGGTCCCCCAAACTACCCTTTTTAAATAAAAATGGTCCCCTTTCCCCCTTTTTGAGGGCTGAATTGTGTTGGGAGTCCTGCTCCCAGTACCGACGACAGAAACTCTAAGCCACTGTTGGGACTTTCATGCACGGTTGTTTTAAAACAAATATATTTTTTATAAAATGTTACACTGTTGTAACTCTTGTTCTAGTTTGAACAAAACTTTGGTGCTTAAGAGCCCACAATAGTCACGGAAAAAGTACACAAAAAGACCCGGATGACCATGTAAAGTCTATGGGAGCGTTCTTTTCTAATATCTCGCTCAAATTTTGATATTTTTGCATGATTTTTTTGCACAAGAAAGCTGTGGGCAATCCACAACCGGGCTAGTTTTTACTTTTTCGATTATGGTTATATATTTTTTATATTACGATAGTTTCAGTTTCAGAACCGGTTTAAACCGGTTTCGAAAGTTAAAGTAATTTTTTAAAGAAAATCTGAAACAAAAATTGAAAAAGTAAAAACTAGCCCAGTTGTGGATTGCCCTCAGCTATCTTGTGCAAAAAAATCATGCAAAAATATTAAAATTTGAGCGAGATATTAGAAAAGAACGCTCCCATAGACTTTACATGGTCATCCGGGTCTTTTTGAGTAATTTTTCTGTGACTGTTGTGGGCTCTTAATCCCTTTTACAAAATTTTGTCACAGATTTGTAAAAGCAGAAATTTGTACCTTATTAAATCGAGAAAATGCTCCGAATAAGTAAGACAAA
Organism: Maratus speculifer; assembly: GCA_964019185.1. Taxonomy (NCBI): domain Eukaryota; kingdom Metazoa; phylum Arthropoda; class Arachnida; order Araneae; family Salticidae; genus Maratus; species Maratus speculifer. Next base: position 64,703,536 of record OZ025301.1, on the reverse strand, counting down.
TTTTAGAATAAAATTTTACTGGTGGGGATAAACACGGATTCTTAAGCCTTTTTGTGGCACGTATACGTTTAGCTCGTACCCAACGGGTTAACAGCTGCCGCTGAAAGGTAGTGGATTCTTGAAACAATATTTGGAGCTCCTGTCGAATATATAGTTCCAATAGTTGGAACATGGTTGAAATGGGAAATTCCAAATGTTGTTACGAGATTTCACCATCTTATAGTGGCAGCTACTGAGCACCAAAATTTGGTTCAAGGGTATTTCCACGAGCACTTGTCGTGTAAGTCACATTATTTGTAACTGTTAAGTTGTTGTCCACCGTTATTTTCGAGAGATTTGCATGGCTTTATTCAATTAATTCTCTGATAAAATAAGTAACATTTTTCCGTTTTAAAGTAATGGTATCTGAAATCGTAGTATGTGACTTACACGACATGTGCTCATGGAACACCCTTAAATTAGAGCAAGAGTTTTAACGGTGCACAAAAGAAAAATTTCATAAAATATTAAATGATTTTATGCAGCGCAGAGTTAAGTTGAAAAAAAAATATTATTCTTTTATTGAAAAAAAAAATGTAAATACTTTTTTTTTTGTATAACATTTTTAATAGGGAAAAAACTACAGATATATAAATAGTTGATAAAATAATCACATTAAAAAAATATTTAGCTACGGCTAATTCACTGTGCCTTCTAAATGGAGCCCAAGAATTATTTTGTATGAAAAGTGTAATTTATTTTCATTAGTCGACGCATTAAATAAATTTCGCGTTGAAATTTCTTTAATGGTAGTTAAAAATACCGTCAAGATATAAGAGTCAAAATCCAAGCATAAAAGTCCTTATGAGAATATCAGACATGGAGGTGACAATGGGCATTTCTGGCTTAAAAAGAGAAGTTTACTCCCGATAATTCCTTCTCCAAGAAAAATTTTGCAAACTAATGAAACTAATTCTGTTTTTTTTTTTTCTTTTTCTTTTCTTTTTTTTTTTTTCTTTTTGGGATAAAATTAACTCTTTCGGGTCTGATGTATTAATATTAGTACGTGTCTTTTCATCAAGTATTATTTTGTAAGAACAATTACTTAATTAAATTCAATATGTAGGAACGGTGGTATTTGGTCATGCATTTTTATTATGACTTCATTTACATTTTAACATTTAGTAATAACAATAAGAATAATAATAATAATAATAATAAAAGTTTGCTTAAGTTTTTTTTTTTTTTCACTATTAGCGATTTTTTTATATTATATATGTATTTCAATCTTTAAATTTAAAATATAAGTTACTTTTCTGAACCAATGATGTGTGATAAAACGCAAAAAAAATTAGAAAGTTGTAATATCTTCTGAAATCCTGTTGTAATGCGTTATTTACCAGACGTCTTCAAGAACTCTTCTTTGCCTATTATCATGTAAATATGAATTAAATAGTACACAAAAATAAGTACATTTTTTTAGATTTCAGACAATGAGATAATCTTTAAACATCAATAGATCAGTTTGGATAGACACGATAAATGTTACTAAAATAAAAATAATTTCGTTCTTAAAATGATAAAAATTTTGCACCCGACAGGATTAATCGCTGTAAAAAAAAAATCCGTCAAATTTACGGCAAAAACTGCTGTCAGCAATATATCCAGCAGTTTTGCCGTAAAAATTGTAGCAAAATGGTGTGGGTTAATAAAAAAAATGTACATCTAAATTTACCGCAATTTTTAAGGCAAAAACTGCCAGCAACATTGCTGACAGCAGTTTTAGCCGTAAATATGACGGGTTTTTTTTCTTTTTTTTTTACAGTGATGGTGAATCGAAACATTTTCGAATTCAGTATTTTAAGGGTGTATTTCGATTCAAACTGCCTATTTTCCGATTTATTTTTGAACTCATTATTGCTCTCAAATACACCAAACTTTCAAAATCTCCTATTTGGAATGTACACAAGGTGCCGTAATTGTCGATTCTTTGATAAATGCAGAAAATATTGCAAAAAAAGCAATCAAAAACGGCATTTCGAACCGATTTTTCTCAAGCAGGAGATTTGAGAACGAAAAAAGGGGTCATACTGAGAAGATAATTGTTTATAACTCATATTCTAATGAATTAAGCGTAAAAAAACATCACTCGGCACCTCATACGTCCCTTCAAGAATCCTCTCAGCAAGTTTCATGTATTCTACTTTTAAAAATGTGTCTGAAATTGTATCGGAAAATTTCGAGCTGTTGAAGATGGAAAAGCGTTTTTTCGAATACACCCTTAAAAGTATATTTTTCCCTTTCAGCCTTCCATAGAAGGATCGGTTGATTTCTCGGCCGTCCAGTTCAGCTATCCCACTCGTCCTCAGATAAGGGTCCTGAGGGGTCTGGATGCCGTCGTCAAACCGGGTCAGACTGTGGCGCTTGTGGGGTCCAGTGGATGCGGCAAGAGCACCTGTGTTCAGCTTCTGGAGAGATTCTACGACCCGACCAAAGGAAAAGTGGTAAAGTCTCTATTTGGATTGCTTAATATACAGGGTTATTCATAAATGATGGACCCATTTTCAAAAAACTGTACTTCTTAAAATACAAACCCAAAATGATCAATATTTTTACCAATGAAAAGAGTAAGTTTCAAAGGGTTTTTTAAGACATTATAAATGTTCAATGTGTCCACTTTTTGCTGCACGGCATACACGACAGCCAAACACATCCCACAAGCGAGGAAGCACTACAGTAGCTATCTCACTCACAATTGACAGTGAATCGAAATCGCGGCCTATTGCAACGTGACCTCTACCGGCCGATTCTGGAACCATCACCTAAGCAACAGCAGATACGCTTTCTCGAGTGTGGAATGAGTTTGCTATCGCGTAGATGTTTGTCGTGCAGCAAACGGTGGACACATTTGATATTTATATTGTCTTTAAAAAACACTTTGAAACTTCCTCTTTTCGTTGGTATAAAAGTTGTTCATTTTGGTTTGTTCATTTTGTTGTTCATTTTCGTTTTATACTTTAATAGATACAACTTTTTTGAAAATGAGTCAATCATTTAGAATAATTTTATACATATACCCTTTTACTTAACTGAAGTTTATTCATACATTTAAAGAAGGAATTCCGTGATTTATTTTTCACTCACTTCCTGAGTTCTAGAAAGTGTTGCATTTTGATTAAAAAATTTAAAAGTTCTATGTACTCGTGAACTCATAATTGAAGCGTTTTTAAACAATGCTTTTTTTAGGTAGATTTCTTCAAAAATACTACCTCATGCCGCGATTTCTGAAAAATTTCGTCATAACTTTTCATTATATGACCCCAGGTACCCAAAACTACATCCATCTAAAAAGTTTATATGTATATATTTATATATGTAATGACTTCAGGGGTGTTAGCCGTGGCATAAGAAGTTGACTCAGGAGCCTCTTGTTGGTTCGAACTCTTTTTATTAGGCCGTGCTTCGTACAGATGGATTCGCGAGTTCGATCCCAGCAGCCCGATGCGTTGATTATGGATCGTTACATGGCCGTAATTTTTGCAGACATCTCAAAATTGCAAAGTTTCTCGTTTTTCGCGCGTGTTTTGCGTAATACGTTGGAGATTGTAATATTTTCCAGCAGAGGGGACAGTTATGAATTTGGGAGTAACATTTAATTTAATTGGTTCATTAGCTTTTGATTGATTTGTGGTCAAAACACGCACAATTTCCGAATCGGCGTTACATATGAGGCCCTAACCACAAATGGCTGCAAAATATCCTTAGATCATCAATTACAATCTTAAGGAGCATCCAAAAATGATATCTGAAAGTAATAAATGTTAGGCTGGGAAAGAAATTTTTCAGGGGCAAAATTGCTTTAAGCATCAAAATTAAAGTTAAAAATATTAATCGAGATTTTAAGCTTTTGAATTTTAGTTTTAAATTTTAGTTTTAAGAAGGGGTTAGTTTTTATCCTTTCGTATATATATATATATATATATATATATATATATATATATATATATATATATATATATATACAGGGTGGTCATAAAAAAACTTTGCCGATATACGGAGCTCTAGCGGCCAGTCCGCTCAACCGATCGAAATAAAATTTCAGATATAGCTATTCACAGGTATGAGCTCGAGATTCTGTGAACGACAACAAAATGGCGCTCACGGTTACGGTTATAGTTACAGAAACTCGAAAATTTCCAATGGCAACACCCATTTTTTTTCATCGCAAAATGCTCAGCGCATGCGAAAACCCTAAAGAGCGTTGGAACCGTGCGTGTATCGCAAGAAACGGACATGTTATGCACGCACAAAAAACCTTTCTGGGAATCCTCCCCCCCCCCATAGAAAAAACTCGATTGGGGAGCAATTAGGAAATTTGCATATGACACAGAGTCAGTACACTAATCTCTGATTACAATACAGACCGGAAAAACTAAAACTTTTATTTTGATTACACATTTTCCACATGGGTGCCATCACGTGTAATTGCCTGTGATGGCACCCATGTAGAAATGTGTAATCAAAGTTAAAGTTTTAGTTTCTCCGATATGTATTGTAATCAGAGATTAGTGTACTGACTCTGTGTCATATGCAAATTTCCTAATTGCTCCCCAATCGAGTTTTTTCTATGGGGGGGAGGATTCCCAGAAAGGTTTTTTGTGCGTGCATAACATGTCCGTTTCTTGCGATACACGTACGGTTCCAACGCTCTTTAGGGTTTTTGCATGCGCTGAGCATTTTGCGATGAAAAAAAATGGGTGTTGCCATTGGAAATTTTCGAGTTTCTGTAACTATAACCGTAACCGTGAGCGCCATTTTTGTTGCCGTTCACAGAATCTCGAGCTCATACATCTGAATAGCTATATCTGAAATTTCACCTCGATCGGTTGAGCGGACTGGCCGCTAGAGCTCCATATATCGGCAAAGTTTTTTTATGACCACCCTGTATATATATATATATATGTGTGTGTGTGTGTGTGGGTATCCAGCGAATATGACCCTGATTTCAAACTTAAATTTCTGAAAAACAAAGATCGATAGAATTATGCGATAAATGGTATGTGTATTAGGTAAACTGTAACAATAAAAACAAGAAAAATGTCAGTACCCACTACTAAGAAAATAATTTGTACTTGATTTGGGTAAAATTCTTGCATTTGTCAGTAATATAAAGAGACATTTAAGGAGACATATATATGTTAATTTGAAATTATTAAAGATGTTTTTAGTTTTTTATTCAGTTATATATTATTTTTTGTAATACCCGGGTGTTTGTTCGTTTATATGCAGATGGTGGATTGTGACGACATCAGAGACCTCAATATATCTAACCATAGATCTCATCTGGCGTTAGTGTCTCAAGAACCGGTGCTCTTTGGCCGCAGCATCGCCGAGAACATCGCCTACGGTGACAATTCTCGCCAACCGGACATGAATGAAATCATAGAAGTTGCAAGACAAGCTAATATCCATGGATTTGTATCCTCACTTCCTCAAGTAAGCAAGTAAACAGTTGCTTTTGGAATTTCTTGTTCGTTAGAGATATTCAATAAACATACACGTAGAAAATTTATAGTATGCTTTGTATTTTGGTGGGAGAAAATGATTCAGTTTCGATTGCACACTGTTTCCTAAGATGTAATTTACAGTGAATTTTATGTTTTAAGGAGAGTCTTCATTCACTTGAAAACCCCCCTCTCTGTAATATTAAACCAATGGACAGGTTAGTTTTCAACGTTTGAACTTGAATATTTATGATTTTTTTTTTTTTCATAGGATAGCTGAATTCGATCATTAGTACGACTATTTTTAACTTTTTCTATTTTAATTGCAGGATTTTTTTCTTCTTTTTTTTTTAACTTTTGGGACCGATTTTGAAACTGAAAATACCATTTTTTTTTTTTTAATTCTGCAAACAAAATCGAAAAAATAAAAAGCAGTCATACTAAAGATCAAAGTCAGCTATGATATGTAAAAATAAAATAAAATAAAAATAAAATAAAATAAATAAATCGTTTAAAAATATTTAAATTTATAACATTGCATAACAAACAAAGGAACAAATCAAGAACAGTTACAGTTAGTAATATATTTTTAGAAATAAATAATATTCACTAGAGACAGAGAGTCGGCGATCGTAAATATGTGAACCTACCGTGATAAAAATAACTTACTGTAACTGCTTTTGATTTATTCGACTGTTTGCTATGCAATGGATATTTATTTGTACTGATGATGCCTTGCGAGTAGTTTGGCGAAACGTTTACTTTTTGTATTTTTAGCGTTTTTTAGTATTTATATTTTCTGTATGTAAATTTTATTTTTTTTTAAATGTATCCAAGTCTGTCTTATTTTATTTCATTCAATCTTTCAAATTACAATGGTTTTTGCCATTTTTCTTTTCAGGGATACGACACCCCTGTGGGTGACCGAGGCGCTCAGCTGAGCGGTGGCCAGAAGCAGAGAATAGCCATAGCGAGAGCTCTCATCCGAAATCCAAGAATCCTGCTGCTGGACGAGGCTACGTCAGCGCTGGACGCAGAGAGTGAAAAGGTAAGCCTCATTTCATCGTTGCTCCTTAGCTAGTTGTGCGCTATTTCAAATACATGTTGTAACAAACCAATATTCATATACAGGGTGTCCAGCAAATAAGACCCTGATTTCAAAATTAAATTTCTCAAAAATCAAAGATCGATAGAATTATGCTGTAAACGGTTTGTTTATTAGCTGAGCTATAAAAATGTTACACTGAAGTTTTGAACGGTGGATATTTTGAAAAGGACTGTATTCTGATTGCTAAGAATGCCCGATTTCACATTTTTGTTGTTTTAGATTTATTCCAGAGAACGGATTTTTTGGTGTACAATGCCATATTTTAACGATTTTTGGAATTTTATTTTCAAAGATTTCGAAATTTCAAAAAAATTAATTCCAAAAATCGTTAAAATTTGTCACTATAAGCCAAAAAACTCTTTCTCAGCAAACAATCTAAATCAAGAAAAATGTCAAATCAAGCATTCTTTGCAAACATAACACAATCTTTTCCAGAGATTCACCGTTCGAAACGTCTATATATGATTTTTTTTTTTTTAGCTTAACTAATAAAAAAACCGTTTACAGAATAACTCTATTGATCTTTGTTTTTGAGAAATTTAATTTTTAAACCAGGGTCTTATTTGCTGGACACCCTGTACACAAATGATAACTAATTTTTCAATTAATTATCAGTAGTGAAAAGTACGCTTAAAATTATTGAATATTTATTATATGAATTATCACATTGCTAACTAAGCGTAGAGTATCTTACCAACAATGTAAAAAATTTCCAAGGCAGGAATCGAGCCTGAATCCCTTGGAATAACGTTCCAAGTGCTCTACCCCTTAAGCTACGAGGACATGTTTCAGCTTAGCATCTCTCACTCACATATGTTGGTAAGGCTGCAACTGCAGTACAAGATGAAAGTCTTCATGAGCACACAATCCTGTTGTTTAACATGAGACACAAACAAACCCAGTTTCGGTAATCACGTACATATATATATAATTAATTTTTCAATTAATTTTCAACAGTGAAATTACGCTTGAAATTGTTTAATATTTATTGCGTGAATTATCACATTGCTAACTAAGCGTAGACCAACAGAATGAAAAATGTGCAACCCGATAATCGTCCTCGTAGTTTGAATGTTAGATTACTTGGAACACTATTCAAAGGGCTCCAGGTTCGATTCCCGGCTTGGACATTTTTTATTCTGCTGGTCTATGCTTAGTTAGCAATGTGATAATTCATGTAATAAATTATTCAAACCAGTATTCATTGTATTTTTTGTTATGGTAAAATATTCTATTAATCGAAAATATTTCGACTTATATACTAATATTGGCGAAATTCCCACATTTCAAAAATCAGGTGTAAAGAGAAAATGCAATTAAGAAATATCTAACTTTCATATTCACCACCCATCTCAATCGTTGTTTTTTTCCTTAAACCTTGGTCGAATGTTCAGATGAAATTCACCTCATTGTGATGATCAGACCCTAACATGTTAATGAAAATATCATTTACACGCTCAATTAAAATGAGCCTACACGAGTCACTGAAAAAAGACCCGGATGATAATGTTAAGTCTATGGAGGCGTTATTTTCAAGTGTCTCGTTCAAATTTTAATATTTTTGAGATTTCTTTTGCAGAGGATAGCTGAGGATGGCTAGTTTTAAGACTAGTTTCTATTTTTTTTATTTTGGTTATATATTTTTTTTTATATTAAGATAGTTTTAATTTTAGAATCAGTTCAAACCGGTTCTGAAAGTTAAAGTAATTAAAAAAAGTCTGAAACCAAAATCGAAAATAAAAAAACTAGCCTTAAAACTAGCCGTCCTCAGCTATCCTTTGCAAAAGAAATCGATCAAAAATATAAAAATTTGAGCGAGATATTTTAAAGTAACGCCTCCATAGACTTAACATTATCATCCTGGTCTTTTTCAGTGACTAGTGTGAGCACTTAGCTAGCAATTGATGTAGATGTGAATACGATAAATGAAAACGTACATACTTGAAAGTTACAAATCAATGTTACCATGATACGGATTTTTTGCATTTCATTATAATAAAAAAAAATAATAAGATCAAAAACTCGAGACAGGAGTTGCTGCAAAGAAAATATTGAAAAGTTTTGACTTTAACGCAATAGATAATAAATGCCCAATAAGTCCTTCACCTCATTCTAATACGAGTACAGTTGCGGTTATATATTTGATACGATCAAAATGGCTGTTTTTTCGAAGAAATTGTTTTCAACTCGATTAAAAGTTAATGATTTATGTCTCACGTATTTTAGTTTGATGACTATTTTGTGCTGCAAAGTTATATTCAATCTGCTTATTTTTCTATACCAAAACCACTAAGTTTTTAATCTTAATCATGCATAAATGCAGATAAAGAGAGCAACCAGAAATAAATTGCTAAAATAAATATTATTATAATTATTTTTTTTATGAAGCCTTCAAATGTTTTATTCATTCTTACTTTTGGACAAAGAAATTACGCGGCCGGAAAACAAAGTTAGAAGGGCAAGAAAAATTTATTTATTAACGATAGGCAGAAAATACAAAATGAATGAAAATACAAATTGAATGTAAAAGAAAAACTTGCCTATTACTTTTCCTTAAAATCATCAAATGCATTTTGGCATTTATCTAAATACAGGACCAATTTATGTAACCCAGGTGGCTAGAAATCATGTTCCTATCTATTGTGCTAGTTCTCGGCAGTTGTTTTTGCATCAATGTATGATGAAAATCCCTGTTCAAGATAAGTGATTAGTTCAATTTCAGAATCAGAAAATTTTCACTAAATGTCAAAATCAAGATTTTTCTTTTTTCCATGAGGGTGGGTAGTTTTAGACTTCCCACTTAACTTTTTGCAGCTTTTATTGAGTTTGACAAGCAATATGAGGCTCGGGATGTTGTTCACCATCACTAAACATGCCACGGTGTTTTCGTTGGGTAACTTCACGTAATACAGAGTCATTCCAGGTCTCTGGCAGTTTAGACACCACTTTTGTGTTGGAGAAAATGTTACTGTTTTGAATCCCCCAAATGTTTCTATTATATAAAAGATCATTATCTGTATTAAGACAATGGTATCCAAAATGCCCGAGACTTAACAACAGTGCATCATCTTGCCGAAGTAGCACAATGAAGATCCCTTTTTATTTAACGACTTTCCATTTCAATCACTCTGACTCAACTTACACTATCTACCCGCACAACCACCCGCTGTAAGACAACTGGGGCCATCTGTCTCCACCCTGGGAAAAAAATATTGGGTATTTACATATTAACGTTACCGCAATTGAAGTTGCACTAATGTACCAATAAAGAGCAATCTTGTTGTTCGCACGCGCCGCAATTATCTTTTGGATTCTTTGCTGTATTGTTGTCTGGTGTTGTCTGTTGACACCATATTTTAGTGCCTTTTTAGTGCTTTTTTAGTATTTTTTGGCATATTTTTGACACTATTTTTAGTGCCTTTTTATTGATTTTTTAGTGTTTTAGTGCCTTTTTAATAATTTTTTGGCTTAATTTTGACGCCATTTTTTTTTGTGCGCATACGAACAACCAGATTGCTCTTTATTGGCGTATTAGGTGCAACTTCTGCTGCGGTGGCGTTGTAAGTACCAACTATTCTCTCCACAATAATTCCTTTTCAAATGCTGCTGCTTGTAAACTTTTTTAATCCATCCTTATATTTTTAAATGCTAAGGCGTTTCCTTTTTCCCATTTGCAGGTAGTGCAAGAAGCCTTGGACGTCGCCCGAAGTGGCAGGACGTGTCTGGTCATAGCGCATCGCTTGACCACCGTTCAAAATGCCGATCTCATACTAGTTCTCCATCGAGGAAAGATCGTCGAGAAAGGAACGCACCAAGAGCTTATCAACAGAAAGGGAATTTATTACGGACTGCATAACACACAGGCACAGAATAGCAAATGATGAGGGAATTTTTTAGATGAAGCAAAAATATGTGCCAAAGACTTTTACAATGGGAGAACTATTGGAGGGTTTGGCAACTTTCAAAAAAAAATGAAGGAAAAATAAGATGAAAAAACGAAGAGCTTATTAGAATGTGTAAATATTGTACGTATATTATACTGTATAAGTACTTAATAAAACGTATAATTTTATTTAAATAAATTGTGTGATATAGCTTGTTAACTTACCATCCCTCAGACACAAGTATTTTACTGAGAGATGTTTAAATATAAATGAAATGCATAGCCGAATAGTTTCTGCTGTAAAAAACATAATTTACTGCTATTTTCCCGCTTTCTCCATTTTGCATTAAAGTAGTACTTGCTTTTTTTTTTTAACTTGGAAATATAGTTAAGTTGTTTTTATCATGCTAATTTGAATTGTAGTATTATTCTAAGTAAGATATTTTTCCAATATGTTTCATATTAGAATTCTCTTTCAAGTTAAATAAATAAATAAATAAATAAACAAATAGTGACTTGAAAAATGAAAAAAAGAAAAGTGTTGGTGTATTTTTTGACGTCCGATTATCTACACTAGGGATATAGGACTGCCCTTCGTGGGGGTCTTTCTAAGGGAACCTAACCCGTATTTACGCAAGGTTCGAAGAAAACCACGAAAACTCCGAACGGTTAGGCCGACAGCCGCGATTGGGTTCGAACCCAGCACCTGCCGTCTACCAGTTGAGAGGTCCGTACCTCTCGGCCACTGGTGGGGCGAAAAAAAGAAAAGAAAAAAATATATAAATTGCCGTAATTTAGTCCCAATCTGATTTTAAATCTTTTAATTTAGCGCTTCATTTAATTTAACCTTTCTTAGTTCTTTCATTTCAGAGTATCCCCATTTCTCATAAGTGCACACCTCTCCACTCCCCTCCCCCCCCCCCCCTGCTTCATTCAATTATATAACGCAAACATGATTTTTACTTTCTTCTACCTTCAATAGAATAAAGTATTGTAATCGAAATCTTTTGGGTACACGACATTTCGGTCCTGCCATTTCGGTCCCGAGACATTTCGGTCCCTGGCCATTTCGGTCCCGAGACATTTCGGTCCCTGACCTTTTTGGTCCCGATACATTTCGGTCCCAAGATTATACGGTTCCAAGACATTTCGGTCCCGAGATAATTCGGTTCCGAGACAATTCGGCCCGTGGCCATTTCGGGCCCCTGCAACTTTGGTCCCTTGCCATTTCAGTCCCCAGCAACTTTGATTCCTTGCAATTTCGGTCCCTTGTTATTTCTTTGCTCGTTACCTCATAAGTCGGATTCTAATTGTTGTAGGCCTGCCAAATGGTATAAGTTCAACATTATTCGGGCTTTTTTTAATTTTGCGAATTTCTGTATAGGTATCTGTATGGCGATTAATTGATTTTAGGGACTTTGGTATTTTAAGTAGCTTAGCGGAGTAAGACAGCTATATAGAAATGTAAAGCTGCTCACCGGGCCAATATTTTGGTCAATACAACAACAACAACAACAACATTGAGAAAGCAATAGTGATTTCGTAACCAGGTATGCTATGAAAAAAATTTGTTTTTAGAAATTTGCCACTATTTTATTTTCTAATAGTAATAGTATTTATTGATTGCCTTTTTTAACTGTCTTCTCACACCATGAAGACAATTTTTGTGAGTTAATTTTATTCAAACTGGGCCTATTTCATTCTAATAAGATGATTGTTTTTTATTTTATTTACATAAAATTAATGTAATAATATTTTAAAATATAATAAAAATATTATATATAAATTTAATAATATAAATGTTATATATAAAATATAATATGTAATTTAATAAAATATATTAAAATGTATTATAATAATATTTTAAATAATTTTATTTTCAATTTTTAAGTGACAAAACTAAGTTTTTATTTATTGATTTATTTGTATTATCTTTTCGCTCCTACTTTCCCAGAAGAAAAAAATAATAACTCTTATTTTAGTTTTATTTTTAACTATGCTAATTGTTTTAAATTTCTGTAATTTTAAATACAGAATAAATAAACAAGTAAAAAATAAATTTTAGTTTAGAACTACTAGGAAATATAATGATGTATTGAATATAAAATGGATTATGTATTGAATTTATTTTAAAGTAAAATTCATTATGTAAATTAATAATGATATTAATTAATAAATATATTTAATAAAATGTTAATTTGATTTTTATACTAAAATTACTAACTGTTTTGAGAATCAGGGTTACCATCAAAGGCGTGCGAAGAGAAAACTGCGCCCGGGGCAAAGTTTCAATTTGACGCCTCCTAAACTTCCGCGCCCAGGGCGACCGCCCCCTTCACCCCCATTTCGCACGCCGCTGATTACGATATAAAATTTTTGCGAATTATAATATGTTGGATAAGAGTTATCGTGTATGCAGTTTTGGGCACTTATACTCGCATTATACTAAAATTTTATGACCTTCAGTTTAAAAACTCTGTAATGTTCCCTATAAAATTATGTCTTATTTCACAAAATTTCAGCTTGCAAAAGAAAGGACCAAAATGTCTTGGGGCCAAAATGGCTAGGGACCGAAATGCCTTCGGACCGAAATAGCTAGGGACCAAAATGTTTTGGGACCGAAACGGCTAGGGACCGAAATGTCTCGGGGCCGAAACGGCGGGAACGAAATGCCAGGACCGAAATGGCGGGACCGAAAAGTCCTGCTACCAATTTTTTTCGATTTCCGGTTTTCGACAGACTTAAACGTTTTAAGGGTCAGAGATTCCAAAAAACATGTTTTTACAAATTCTCTGTCTGTCCCTGTGTCTGTATGTCTGTCTGTGGGTCCGTATGTCGCCAACCATCAAAAAATGTATGAATATATGCATAGAATTGAATCAAATTTTTTGTGAATGTTTTTGGCTGCGGCAGCAGGTCCTCCTTCATTTTTGAAACATTCCGCCGGAAGGGGGCATTTTCAATGTTATACCGAGTAAAAAAGTATGAAGTTATGCATCGAATGGAACAAATTTTTTTGTGAAAGTATATGGGTATGGCTAGTTGATCCTCCCTGAATTTGAAAAACAATCCACCGGAAGGGGGCGCTGTAATAGCGATTTTTGTCCCATTTTTAATATTGTACCACATAAAAGTGTATGAAGTTATGCATAGAATGGAAACATTTTTTTTTAAGTGTATAACTATGGCTATTTGGTCCTGCCTGAATTTTTTTTTAAATCCACTGGAAGGAGACGCTATAATTAAGATTTCTGTGCCATTTTTATTATTTTACCATAAAAAAGGGCGAAGTTATGCATAAAATTGAACAATTTTCTTTACAAACACTTGGGCAAAACTTTAAGGGGTGATAGTACAAATCAAGACAAATAATATTAAATGGGAAACTAAGGGTCCCAAACGTCTTCCGAAGGAGATAGGCGACATCAAAGTTTAGGGTCCAAAATTTGAAATGATTAAAAAAAAAACGGAAAAATTGCTCGATTCGTTTGCGGTTTTCACGAAAACTATTCTTTATGTCAGTATTGTCTTGAAAATAAATTATAAAGATAAATTTCAAAAAATTTCGATAGAGGGCGCTTTAGACTTTGAAGTAATGAAAAACTATTTTTTGCCGTGATTTTTTGCATCTCATTAGACTTAAATTTAAATTTTGAGCTCAAAATCTGAATAGCTGGTAGTCGTTAAGTAGCACAAACTGAACTGTGTTCAGAGGGTTCAAATTTCAAATGATGGAAAAATTGGTCGATTCGTTTGCGGTTTAAAATAAAATTATTCTTTAAGTCAATATCTTCTTGAAAATAAATTTTAAAGATAAATTTAAGGAATTCCGTTAGAGGGCGCCTTAAACTTCAGAGTAACCAACAACTAATTTTAACCGTTATTTTTTGTATCTAATTAAATGCTTTCCAAAACTTATTAAATGTTTTCGAAATCTTAGATTTTGAACTCAAATTCTGAATCGTTGGGAGGGGTTAAGAAGCGCAAACTGAAATGTGTTCAGGAGTTGAAATTTAACCCCCCCACCCCCCATACAACACAGTTCACTTTTATGCGACTTAAACACTCGCAACGATTCAGAATTTGATCTCAAAATTTAAATCTAACCATTCGAAAGTATTTAATGAGATTTAAAAAAATAACGTTTAAAAATAGTTGTACGCTACTCCAATGTCTAACGCGCCCTCTATCGGCATTTTGTGAAATTTATCTTTAAAATTTATTTTCAAGAAAACACTGATTTAAAGTGTAGTTTTAGCAAAAACCGCAAACGGATCGACTAATTTTCCGTTTTATATAATCGTTTGAAATTTAAACCCTCCGAACACAGTTCAGTTTGTGCTATTTAACCACTCCAAACTATTCAGATTTTGAGCTCAAAATTTAAGTTTAAGTCTAACTTTACGAAAACATTTAGGCAGGCATTCAGGTGTCCGCACCGTAAAGATCCTTAAATAACAATCTTTTACTTAAATTTAAGGATTCTTATTCTAGGATCCTTAAAACGCTATTCAGACTGGTCTTCTTTAAACAAGCTTCGACTTTCTTTATCTCCGAGCTGGCTTCGGCAATCTTCGGTACATGATACCGATTACCCAAACGATGACCAATCAGCACATAGAATAGCTTCCCAGCCGCCGCGATGTCATGTCATCAATCGATCATGCGCATTATTTGCCGTTCAAAGTTACGCACGTTTTTTAAAATTGAATTTTGTTACTACTCTTTTTCATTATTACCGTTGAAAAGGGAAAAAAGCATTAAAAAAAAGAAAATAGAGGGAAAATTGTGCAGATTTCGCGAATTAGAGTAATTTCTGAATTACTAATATATTTAGAGATAAATATCTTATTTATTTTTTAAACATAATTAAATAATGGAAATAATAGCTGTTCTTTACTTGCTATTTTTTAGTTTTATTTCCTGAAATATATATTTTTAAGATGTTTTAATTGTTTGAATGCATGTATAAAATGTTCAAACAAAAGGTTTTGGGCAAGGTTAGAAAATATTTAAGAATAATTTTTTTTATAAAAACATGTTCATACACAAGATTTTTATTATGTGAGGGAAGAGGGAGGGGTGTATTGTACGTACATCTTCTTGGTATAAACACTTGCAAGAGCCCCATAAGTGGCTGCAAGGTTCTGACCTCCAAACTGGTAGACGGTAGGTGCTGGGTTCGAACCCAATCGCGATCGTCGGCCTAACCGTTCGGAGTTTTCCGTGGTTTTCTTCGAACCTTGCGTAAATACGGGTTAGGTTCCCTTAGAAAGATCCCCACGGAGGGCGTCCCACCCCATAGGGCCTATATCCCATAGTGTAGATAATTGGCCGACATAAATACAAACAAACACTTGCAAGATGGCAGTGGAGAGCCATTACACATCACTGGCTTTGGAATTTAATTACCTAATTTTGATTTATCCCTAATTATTTAAAAAAAATGAAAATTAAGACTAATTAGGATAATAAAAAAATAAAATAAAAGGAATTAATATTTTCGTCAGGGGGGGGGGGAGGTGAAATTGCTCCCAGAACACATGGTGGAAGACAATTTTTAATGCTTATTATTTCTTATTTGTTAAAGTCCTATATTGTTTATAATGATTATACGTTTACAAATTGTCTTGTAAAAAGAATTCCGTTAAAAAATCTTAATTTAATCTTAATTTATTTATTTCATGTTTATGTTTTCCATTTTAAAAGACAGGCTGTACTGTGGACCACAGGCACATTTTCTCCAAAATCCTCCATCTCACTAGATTTCTTTCTACAAATATCTCAAGTTATATTTCACTATTTTCGGAGTCTTGCAAGAGGGAGAGTTCTTTCTCCTGTATATGCTTTATATATAATAAATTTTTCTATTCTTAAAAATCATCCTGGATACCTCTTTTCTTTTTCTTTTTTAAGGGTGGCGAAAGGGGAGGGAGAGCTTTTCGATCAAATTTTATTTAAAATGTACATGGTATTTTTTCCCTTTAAAACTTATTTTAATCATGATCTAAAATTAAATTTTAAGCTAAAACAAATGCAGTACACACAAACATTTCAAAAGATTATTTTTAATATCAGGGGATTGATCTAGGCAAAAATTAGGTCCCATTCACAAAAATCCATTTTAATATATAACAATCCCTTTCTTTTCTTGAAATTCCTCTTAATATAACAGGCTCCCTTCACAAAATTTTATTCCTTAAAAATACTTTTTTGAGATTGATAGGTTGTAATATGTGTAATTTGCAAAGAAAACTACTCTACCAGAAAAGAAAACTGTTACAGGACTTTAAAAAGTTATTAATAAATGCTTTATCCAAATTTGAGTTATTGAATTTCATTATAAAATGTTATATTTCATAAGAATAAACTTTCTTTTATTTTCAGAAAATAAGCTTTAAGAGATAAAACAGTACTTTTCCAGTACTTCTTTTTGGGCGCCAGTGTTATATATACATATATTGTATTTTATACATACATGTATACACATACAAATATATAGACATATATATGTATGTATAACACTGGCGTCCAGCTAACCGAAATATCTTGTACATGCATCAACTCCTAAATTAATATTTATTTTCTAAAAAGTAGTTTTTTTTTTTTTTTTTTTTTTTTTTTTTTTTTTTTTTTTTTTTTTTTTTTAACCAGACATTTGCAACCTTACATAATAGAAAACATATATAAATATTAATCTGTAAAGGCTGTAAATAACATAAAATCAGTTTTACCAATGTGATACATGGAGATTTTATTTAATTTTCTATAATTCAGCATACGGAAAAATGCGATGTACGTTTTTATAGACAATTACATTACTTTTATAAAAATGCAAAATTTTTAAAACATAAAATTAGCAATAATGAAGTCTTAAAAAGAGAAATGGGGGTGGGGGAGGAGAGAGAATTTCAATTCACTTTTTAAATTATTAAAAAATTGCAGTTATGTAAACAAATATCTTTGAATGAATCATCTGATAAAAAAATTAATCAAAATAATACTAACTCACAGAATTTCACCAAGGTTTTTTGTTAAAACAATTTAATGTTTGTTGTTAGTTAAAAAACAAATCCTTTCTTAATCTTAAACAAAACACCAAAAACTTTTACTATCTAAAAGCATCATATTCCCCCCCCCCCTCTCCCATTTTTTTTTCTTTCAGCTTTACAAATGAAACCCAATAGTGTAGTTGCTCTGATAAAAAAGGTGTTAGTATATGTAAGGCTATCTCATACTTTTTTTAAAATTAGCAAGATTTTATTTATGCCCCAGACTGAAATAAATAAATGCTTAATTCACATTTTATTTACAATTTTACTTTAAGATTTCATGGGTATTAATATTGTGTTCGCATAGTTTGTAGCATAACATGCTATTTGTAGAAAATATAATTTAGCGAGTGATGTAATTTAAAAGACTAGTTTGTACGGAGCACAAATATTATTTTTGATGTTACTTCATTATACTTACTATATTATCTCCTCTTTTGACATGCAGTGGCAATCCATAATCCTCAGAAAAGTAGCATAGAGTCCAAAGCACCATCAATTCCGCAGTTGCTCGCAGAAGATCAATAATGGTAGTTACTATTATTCAATAAAACTACACATTTGTGATCTTCTGAAAGCATTAAAATTTGAAGTGAGATCTATTCTGGCAGTAGATGATCCATCAGACATTTATCTCCACTGCTATATTTTGCATCCGATTAGATACTGTTTCTGGACATAACATCAAAAACAATATTAAAGCTCCCTAATAACTAGTTTATTATTATTACATTACTTGCTTAATTATAAGTTCCAAAAATTGTATATTACACAACAAGAAATGGTAAAATTACAACCAACTATAGTTTTTCATTTAAACTGTTGACCTATGCTGTAAAATAAATATATAAATACTCATATAAAAATGCACCTAATAACAAAAAAACTTATATATTTTTTAAATGGAGAATCTCTTATTGTTTTGGTATCAATACTTTTTTAATATAAATGAAAATTCCTTCGCTAACATAGGAAAACATGCAGATTTCACTTGAAATACATTAAATTGATAAAATTAAATAAATGAAAATAAACTTTTGAGATTAAGAAACTTTTTATGAAACAATAAATTTTTAATTAAGTAATTTAATAACATAACAACAACTTATGTTTTCTTCAATGTTCAGAAATTATTTATTATTTGACAATCTTTTAATTTATCCTTGTTTATATCAAATTTTATTTGTTAGCCTTATTTTCTTTTATTCAAGGCAAATCACCATTTTTTTTTGGTGGGGGGGGGGGGGGGGGGAAGGGCGAAAACAGACTATAGACCTCAAAAAGGTTTTGCAGTATAATTATATATTTTATAGCATTCACATTTGATAAAGTTTCAGGAATATGGGAAAAGGAATATAATAAGTTAAATATAATCCAAACACTTTGTAAAGTTTAATACACAAAATTAAGATTCGCTGAAAAATTAAAGCATTTAAAATGTAAAACTGATAAGCAACCATGAGAGACAAGTACAGAAATTACAATGATCAGTCAACTACATGATAGAAATAGAGGTAATAAAATTTGAGGAGTGGCCAAAATGGCTAAATTTTTTTTAACTTTTTTATAGGAACATAAAGAAATTAAGGTATTTGCATTTTGATAAATTAAAAATACGCATGTATTTCAGAAATGTTTTTTAAAATATAAAATGTGTATTTTATTATTAAAATAATCTGAAGAATTGTAATTTAGTTATCTTAAATTGTAAAATTTCATTAAAAAAAAAAAAAAATGGTAAAATGCAGAATCTTTGTGGGCAAATCTCTGCAAATCATTGAATCTTACCGAAATAATAAATAAAAAATATTGTTAGAAATATATTTTACTTCCTAAGAGACTGCCTTGCGTAGCTTTTTTAAAGCTATAATTAAAAGCAAAGAAACTGCATGATAAACGAATATATAAAATATTCAATACAGAAAATATAAAACTTAATAAATGGCGTATTCGATCTGTGGATAAAATAATATAACAATGCCGGGACAAGCAATGAAATAAATTTAGTTATGTAAACATGAAACTATACAGTCACTTATCGTTAGGAACACATACATACAGATAAAAATAATACATTATAACTATAAAAACATGATAAAATATATAAAATTAGATGTCTAATGATCACAAACCTCTAAAAATTATAAATAAAAGCAATACATACCGATTAGATATCCGTAGTAATGTTCAATATTCTTTTTTTTTTTTTACATTGTTTACAACAGTTATAACATCGCGTGTTTAAAAAATTGTACTTGGTGATGCCAAATAAAACTACTTTTAAGATATTTTAACAAAAGCAACAAAAATTTTATTGCTAATAATAAATGTTTTATATTGCTGTGCAATAAATAATCGAAAATATCAATTTTAAAAAATGTGCCATGAAAATAATGGCGTCGAAAACTACCGATCCTTAACTTTAAGATAGCGTTTTAGCTTTCCTTAAATTCTGGCGCTTTTAACGCTAGAATCTTAATTTAAGGATCTCAGAACGGACACCTGAATAACGATTTTGAGATTTCACTCGGTTTTAAGGATTTTCGACCCATTTAAAGATCTTTAGCGGACATCTGAATCCCTGCCTTAATCAGTTGCAAAAAATAACGTAAAAAATAGTTGTTCGTTACTCCAAAGTCTAAAGCGCCCTCTATCGGCATTTTTTGAAATTTATCTTTATAATGCATTTTCAATAAAATACCGACATAAAGAATAGTTTTAGTGAAAATCGCAAATCAATCGACCAATTTTTCCGTTTTTTATAATCGTTTGAAATTTCAACCATCTGAACACAGTTAAGTTTGTGCCACTTAATTACTCCCAACTATTCAGATTTTGAGCTCAAAATTGAAGTTTAAGTCTAAACTTACGATACCCTTTAATGAGATGCAAAAAATCATGGCAAAAAATAGTTTTTCATTTCTTCAAAGTCTGAAGCGCCCTCTATCGGCATTTTTCGAAATTTATCTTTATAATTTATTTTCAAGAAAATACTAACATAAAGAATAGTTTTAGTGAAAACCTCAAATCAATCGACCAATTTTTCCGTTTTTTATGTGTATTTGAAATTTTAGACCCCAAACTTTAATGGCGGCTATCTCCTTTGGAAAACGTTTGGGACCCTTGGTTTCCTATTTACTCGTCTTAATGTGTTCTATCACCCCCTAGCGTATATACCATTAGTTTATGGACACCCTGTATATATATATATATATATATATATATATATATATATATTTTCTTTTTATTCACAGCTATAAACAGCCTTTTCAACATAAAAAGATATACACACAATTTATTCATTAATTCTTTTTCATTCAGGTCTCTCATAAATTTAAAATATGTGTTTTAAAAGAGATTACGAAAATGAGAGTAGCGCGTTTGTGGGACTTTAAAATATTTGTTTTTAAATGAAATTAATATTATTTTTGGTTAATTATCTAAAATATATTTTCACATCCAAACGATATTTTTAATTTTCCAATACACTGTTAAATATATCACACTTTCACAGAACCAATATTATGCATTAAAATGCATTTTGAAATGTATACAAAAACAGTAGAGAACCCTTTAAGCTTGTACAATTCTTTATTTAAAGAAAATAATCTGCTACATCTGCTGTTTAATAAAAAGAAGAAAAAATGGAAAAAAATGTAAGATTGTGGCTTTAATGAGCAAGTAATATACCGCCCAATCCAAAGTTGCGGGTGTGACATTTACACAACTTAATTTAGTCACCAGCAAAAATATTTTTGAGCATTGGTTTCAATTTGTATTAATTTCAATGTAGACCACTTACACATACATTTATCCAAATCTGAAAATTGTCCAATGTATCATTTATTTATATAAAAAGAATAATTTCCACCTGTTGCGGGTGTGACATAAAAAGGACATGCATTTTCATCTTTCAGTACAAAAATGCAAAACTCTGTGAATTATGACAACTGAGTGAATTGATATTTTTATATATTAGACAGT
Source organism: Maratus speculifer (assembly GCA_964019185.1). NCBI lineage: Eukaryota > Metazoa > Arthropoda > Arachnida > Araneae > Salticidae > Maratus > Maratus speculifer. The sequence continues at coordinate 64,682,026 of OZ025301.1, read as the reverse complement.
AATACTTAAATAATTATTCTATGAAAAAATTAAATTACTTACTCAATTCTTGCTTTTGTGGAAAATATTCAAAATTTTCGTTGCGGGTGTGACGCCCTGTTGCGGGTGTGACTTGTACAGCCAATAAAATAATGACATACACAAATATTTTCAAGGCAGTTTTTTTTTAATTAAAGAATTAATCAATATTGCAATTATAATATCTAGAGACGAAAATATAAATAAATTTCATTTCCAATCTTGAATTTATAATTTCTGGTGGTGGTAGCTTTTTTTACAAAAATGCTCTTTTTTTCCCTAGGATACATCTGACTGACTGGGCCAAATATGTACTTTTTCTTACACTTTTTTCAAACATTCTAATTCTATATCGTCACCATCCATTTGTCTTATTTGTCCATCAAAGTTTTCACTTTTTTAATGTCGAGAACAAAACAACTTCTACAAAATCTCCAATTGCACATTCATCGTTGGATATTATATCCTTGTCAAAGTATGGATACATCTAACTGACTGAGCCAAATATACACATTTTCTTGATTTTTATTCAGATACTTTTATTCTATAACATCCCCCATTCATTTGTCTTATTTGTCCATCAATGTTTTCACTTTCTTTTTTTTTTCTTTTTTTTTTTTTTTTTTTTTTTTTTTTTTTTTTTTTAATGTGGAGAACAAAACAACTTCTACAAAATCTCCAACTGCACTCTTATCATGGATATTATATTTTTGACAAAATATGGTAACAAACAAATTCTCTTGTGATCACTTTCTGAAGTTATTGCTACATTAATTGTTCCTACGTCAATAAAAACTACATGATGTAACGATTGAATGTTAAGCTCCGATTGTGCTTGGTGCCAGCATTCATGAAGCATTTTCACAATATCTTCTGAAATTTCACATCCAGCAAAGTTCTTTTATATTTTTGAGGACTTTTTCTACACACATGGCAAAATCTGAAGCTGAATTTATAGTTGCAGAGTGTTGCTAATGTTACCATTTTCTTGGCAACTGCACCAACCCCCTCGACAACTCCTTTACCATGAAATGAAATGCAAAAGGATTGCCATCCTTTACCATGATTTTTTAAAAATAGTCTCTTCTTTTCTCTCCTTGCTTTGTCTCTTTCTTTCTCTTGTTGTAGATATCCTTCATATTTAAAAGGGTTTTCCTTAATCTTTTTTCGATGATATCGTGATCTTTCTGTACTCTTCATTCTCTGCAAAAGAGAAGAAATTAATGTGTAAACTGAATAAATATAGCACTTCCAGTCCAAAAATATAAGCTTAACAAATTTTTAATATTTATCCCTTGAAATTTCAAATCTTACATAAAGTTAATTATGTTAAATTATGGTTAATTTCAAACTGACTACATACATTTTATGCTAACTTAATAAACATTTTAACAGTTTCTATTATTCTTACTTCTACTTTTTATTTAATTTGAATTAAAAGTGAAAAAAAAAATCTTCCCCTAATATTGATTTACTTATTTTAAAAAAATAAAAATATATATATTAGATAAATACTATCAAATAACAAAATTTAAAAAATGTATATAAAAAACAAAACAAAATTAACAAATTTAAAGAAAATTGCTAAAATATTGTTTCGTAATTTTCTTTTTTTAATTTCTATAAAATCTTACCTTTTAAATTAATTTCTTAATCATATATCACTAATAAAATTATTTTCTTGTAGTGAAGCAACAATTTTATCAATCCAAACTGAATAAATCAACTGCACACAGTGTCACATGCTCAGATGATGCAATTTTTTATTTATTAACTGGGATTCCCTCTATTAAATCAAAGGGTATAGTTAAAGCTGCCAAGTACATGTTTTCTAGTATATTATTCTTTTATAAATTTACATATAATTTGTTCAAATATACATTTGTAATCAATTTTAAAAGACGTTGCGGGTGTGACTTTAATTAAATATCACACCCGCAACGCTCAATAATTATGATTAAAATATTAATTAATTTATTTTGTGTCTGTAATTCAAAGTATCTTAATAAACTATTTTTGAATATAAAGTTTCATAACTTTAAATCAAAAATATTTTTCTGTAGAGATACAAATGTAACTTTTTGTTGCGGGTGTGACATAATAATTAAGAGTAATTAAATATGCTTACCTTTTGTAATGAAGATTAGTGAACACTTCTCTGTAGACAAAAACTCTCAATAACAGCTGTCAGATCATATATATCCAAGTTTGGAGATTTTCAGAATGTTTGTTCAGCTGTACGAGACCATGAAATGTAAAGATTTTTGCCGCAGTCTATTTGACAAAGTCATAGTGTCATTTTATTAATTAAAATAAGTATGTTAATGACAAAAATTTAATTCTTTCTTGATAAAATATGAAATAGTACACTCTTAACAGTTAATATGCAAAATTTCAATTACATTTAAAGAAATTTAAATTTTCATCCTCGTGTCCATTTTTTGTGGATTGGGCGATACGTTTTCAAAGTTTAACCTTATATACATTCTTTTCTTTATACTTCGGACTCGATTCTTGAGACATCAAATCTTAGCACATCTAATAAGATAATCGCTAATGAATTTCTAATGCTTATAATGGTAAACTAATGACAACTTTTTTTTAAGATGCAACATATATCAAAAATAAGAAAAATTAATTATTTATGCTTAATTAAATGTATCTAATTACGGATAGTTAAAGATATTTGAAAAAAAATAGTGGGGCAATTAGAGGAAATATTTGTCTTTACTTGGGGTTAAGAACAAAAACAGTGCAGAATCCACCCTATTTACTAATTTAAAACGTAAAAATGCACTTAACTGTATATAAATTACTTAAAAAGTGCATAAGAAAACTTATAAAAATTTAAAAATACATTTAAAGTTTTTTAAAAAGTTAAAAAGTTCAGAACGTTTTCAACCGTCACTTACGCGGTCTTCGTCAGTGAGAAAAACTACAAATGACAGTTATTACTGCTGGCGTTCTCAGGCTCATTCGGAACAGTCCATTTTTACATCGAGGGAGGAAGGAGGGGAGTGAAGAAACGAAGCAAAATGGATAGGAAAAAAACTGTTGAAAATATTTAAAAAAAAACACAGGCTTAAATATTATGAATAAAATTTTTCCATATTGCGTGAACATCATAGGAAAGTGCATCATTACATGCTATATCTTTATTGGATATCATTTCAATTCAGGGCCGTAGCTAAGGGGGCGCTATGGGCGGCTCAGCCCCCTCTAAAATATTTTACGCCCCCCCCCCCTGGAGAAAGTTCCAAGGTCACTAAATGTTCCGAAAATTCAAATAAAATTCTATTCAAAAATCTAATTTAGTTTTGAGATCCTTTCACAGTTTTGCAGAGTTACTAAATTGTATCTAAAATACGTGTTTCAACACTCCCTCAACCTATTGGTACACATGAAGCTAACAGGATGTTTAATTTTGCACCAGTTATACATTCAAAAATTTCATCATCATATACTTTTCTTAGCATAAAATGAGGTTATTACAACAGTTTAATGAGAAACATAGTACCTACAATGTGAATATGCACTAATTTATCTTTCTGCATTATAGAGAGAACAAAAAAATATGAACCCCCCCCCCCTCTACATTTCCTTGAGCCCCCCCTATATTCCCCTGAGCCCCCCCCCCCCCTATCGTACACTTCTAGATACGGCCCTGTTTCAATGGATTCTCTAATGATAGCTTCAAGATAACTGGTAGTATGAAAGATTATTTTTGAACTGTTGAAATCTATTTTTATAGGCGGAGTTTGTGCAAATCTTAAAAGTGCAGTGTGGGGTTTACCCAATCTTAAATCTGCGTCATGTTCTTTCAACCTCTTTTGAAGTTTCTTTAATGTCATACCTATGTACACATATTCTTTACTATCTGTCTTGAAAGGAATACTGTATACACCTGATTTATTTATGTCTTGAATAGGATCAATTTTTATGTTCAAAACAACTCATAATTTGGGGGAAGGGAGTGCTATTAATGCAATATCGAACTTAGCTAGTGCGTGCCTTATGCTTTCAAAAAACTTCGGAATATAATTAACTTTACAAAATTTTACACTTTTTATGGGATCTTTAACTTGCATATCTTGACCTTCCATTTTAAACCTGTTTATTATTCTTTCAATACCTCCATTTTATTGAAAGAATAATTTACAATAAAATTTTCAGTAATATTTTTCATCATGAAATTGTCCAACTTGTTTAATATATATTTATATTTTTTAAAAAAAGAAATTTAAAAACTTTTTATGTATATGAATGTATCCACTAAAAAACAACTTTTCAAAAGTAAAAAAAAAAAAAAAAAAAAAAAAAAAAAAAAAAAAAACGGAAAAAAGGTTAAAGTTGTAGCTAAAAAATGCTATGATATCAAATTTCCAAGCTTATATTATGGTTCTTATTTAATATTTTACATTAAAAAAATTTACCTTTTGTAAGTCAAGTGCCTTCGCATGTGTTGATAGAAATCTTTTTCTCCTATACTAAATGCATCATAACGTGTTTCTAAAAATTCAAATGTTTTAAATTTATGCATAAGGGACTTGGTGGCATCTTTCCAAATTTTACATAAATTTCTATCTATCCAAATCCATAGTCAAAATCCGAAATTCAAAATTGTTACTTAAGCAGGTATTTTAAGCTTTTTCTTTACGGAATTTCATTTATAGAACTTTATCTCATAAAACAATAGTGATTTATCTAAAAGATTTAACTTGTAATTTATTTCATAGAGTGATTAGTTATTTGAAAACGATGGAAATTAATTTCTTATATCAAACTATCAGTCTTTATCAATAAGTCTGTTTGCAGTTGAAATTAAAATTTTGACATTTTACTAAAGAAAACATTTCGTGCCTTTTGTCGACAGCGTTAGAGAAAAGTGGACTGATTTTATTTCACCATAGGTTTTTATTGATTATTGCCAGGGGGCAAACATTTAAATGAGCTTTTGATTTGAGAGCGAGGGCGCTCGATACAGACGTGTTGTTCGAGGGACAACGAAGCTCAACTGAGCGTTACATCATTTATCAGCTAGGTGGCGCTGATTTCTTAATCATACTTCGGGAGCGCACATACCGGCCCCCATTGAAGTATTCTGATAGTTCAATGATACACAACAATTAAATATACAATAACATACAGATACTATTACAAATTAATGGTTACACATAAAGCACTTAATATAAATACAATAATAAGAAATAATAAATTCAATAGAAATAGGTTAAGCTAAATTAATATTTTCGTTATTTACAATTGGTAGAACACAAATATTAGAGATACTTCTTTTGTAAGTTCCGGATGGAGTCCGAACTATTACAACCCTAACATTGTCATCATTTCCCTTGATGATTTCTGAAATACGACCTACTATCCATTTACAAACTGGTAGGTCTCCATCCTTTACCAGAACCATCATACCTGGTGCAACATTTTGTTTTTTAAAGAACCATTTGGATCTCTGCTGCAAATGGCTTAAATAAGAATTGGACCAATTTTTCCAAATTAGTTGCACGATTTTTTTAGTTCTGTGCCATCGGTCGAGCAAGTTTTCTCTTACATCAATCAAATTTGGCTCAGGAAGAGCATTAATTGGTCTACCAATCAAGAAATGTCCTGGGGTCAAAACTTCATATTCTTCTAATTCAGAAGATAATGGGGAAAGAGGGCGCGAATTTAGAATACCTTCGATTTGAGTAGTAATAGTTAAAAATTCTTCAATGCTTAATTTCGTAACACCAATAGTTCTTTTTAAGTGGTATTTGAACTGTCCGACGCCTCTCTCCCAGAGTCCTCCAAAATTTGGGGAACGAGGGGGAAGAAATTTCCAGAGAACTTGCTCGGATGACAGAAATTTTGATACATCATCATTGTTTTTATTTATAGAATTTAATAATCTCTTTAGTTCTGCACATGCTCCAACAAAGTTGGATGCATTGTCACAAAAGATAGTATTACTTTTGCCTCTGCAAGCAAAAAATCTTTTAAGTGTTGCAATAGGGAAGTTCATCGAATGGCAGCAGTCACGTGATTTTCATGTTTCTCTCCAAAAGTGACGTCATCACCCGGGAGATTTGGCGTTTTTCTTGGCGATTTTCTGGCAACCTCGTATATTTTTGTTGACATATTATAGATGTAAACAACAAATTATTATCACAAGTTACATGAAACATCACATACGATAACGTATTTCAGAATAATAATTAAATCAACTTGAAGAATTATGATTATCAATATTCAAAAAATATATAGTAGATAAAAAAGTTTCATAAGCAGCTGTAATAAAAAAAATTGTTTTATTACTGAACTTATTTACTTTGGAGTAAAGAAAATTTATAATTACAAAAAATATAACGATTGATTGACATATTGCGAGCGGAAAATTGCATATTTATTTAATGTTTCACTTTTAACGCTTATTGTATATTCATCTATTTATATATAAATATTATTTATGTAAAATCGTATTTTAATATACCAGGCTGTAATTCGAACTAAAACGCTCCTTTTTTAAAAGATAAAATTGTATTTTAATATACTAGGCTGTAATGCCGAATCAGAACGCTTTTTCTTTTATTAACAAAAGCATTTAGGATTCATTGTAGATGTCATCACAACCTATTTGTGAATTTTACTTCCTTTTTAATTTCGCTTTTCTATTGAATTTTTTTCCGCATTATTATATTTAAATTTTCTGTTATTTCTTTATATTTCTGAATTAGTATTTATTAAATTTGAAAATAAACCAAATGCTAGAGTAAGATCAATGATATTGAGAAATTCAACATATTCATATTTTAATATTCATGTCAATAAAATGCCAGCATTTTAGAATTCCCTCTATAGCATTTATCGCTATTCTAAAGAATTCAGCATTCTTTTAATATTAGCCTGAACAAATTGAATCTGTGCTGTAGATATTTTTCTTAAAATAAATTTGATGGTACAGTTTAAACACTAAAAAATTTTGACAGATTTCACTCAGCAAATATAATTATATAGTATTTCTTTGACCAAAGCCATGAAATTTCTGATGTAATGATAGGGCTGTCTCAAAAAATCCTGCATCAATGATCAAGGAGGAATATCACAGTCCCAATAAAAAGAATATCATAACCATAACATTATACATAATAAAATTAATAAAACAGACCTTTTAAAAATTCCTGAGGAGTTCCTACTTATCATTTTTTACTGTATTTTATAAATATTAGAACAGTTCCTTGTGAAAAACTACATTTTTTTATTAGTTAGCCATAGTTTATATATTGACAAACAATGTTCTTGCCATAATCATTATATTGCATTCATCTCATTTAAAATAGAAATCTTTTATTATTTCATTCAAATAAAGAGGAAGAAAAACAGAAAATAATAAGGCAAACCAAGGCATTTTATTTCAATATTAAAGCATTATTTTTATCTACATCACAAAAAATAAACACTGCATTGGCGAGGTAAAAAATACTATTGAAATGATTTGCTCTCAGTTAACATAAAAGTACTTAAAGAAAAGGTTATTATTAAGTTGAATTTACTTTTATGAAATGTGAAATGAAGTTTAAATACGCAGTACCTTTTATTCTCAGTACGGAGTTAAATTCCTTATACATAGATAAAGATAAGATAAAAAAAATAAAAGAGTTATACAGAATAGCAATATTTGGCTTCATATCGCTTTGAATTTTTATGGTTTATCCAATCATACTTTTCTAGTACATACAGCTATAACGAATCCTTACTTTCCATAGTTTTTTACAAAGTCTTATTATTCTTTCAGCAATGATTTTCTTTTAATAATACAGTTAGCTCCTTCACAATGTTTAATTTTTAATCTTTAACCACCGATATTTCAAAACAGAAATTTTCTGTACATAAATAGTGATAATATTCCAATTAAATAAGGTAAACTTTACAATAAAAAATAACTGGTGAGAATAATGAAGGATTCTGAGAATTTTAAATACCACATATATCAGTTGCTTGTCCCCAAGGGTTAATAATACATATGTTTATTGTACAGAACTCTCTGAGTGTGAGTAATACTTGCACTTGACTGTTTATTTTCTCTTACATGGTAGTTATTAAATGAGAAAATAAAATGACTGTGAATGTACAAAAAAAGGATATATGTATCTTTCAACGGCAGATCCAAAAGGGAGGTCACGGGCAGGCTCAGACTGGCACGCTAGCCGGAGCACCATTGTCTCAAGAAAACTTTGCACGCCTAAATTCTTAAGCTGCTCAAATATTCTTTTTCTTGTTGAACATATGTATTCTGACTAGTGCTCTAATTTTTGAGAATTCATTAAGCGAATAATCCTCAATCAACAGACAAGCAGCACAAGAGAAGCTTTTTTCCCTTGCAACAAAAAAAAAATTAAAAATAGATAGAAACAATTTTAGAATAGGAAACCAAAGTAATCATCAAGAGAGAAAAAATGCACTCAAAAAAATTTTAATAGCCATGGCACCCTGGGTTAGATTTTCACCAAATAATTTACAAATTATCAATACTTTAGGTCTTGATACCTTGTTTCTTCCTCCCCCTTTAAAGTCGGACCTTAAATGCACCTATAATTAAAACCGTGCTTTATGAAAATAATTTGAGAAAAGAAAGACAAAAATATCAGATGGTAAAAAACATTTTGTTGTTGATTTGAAAACATGATCTTTGATAACGAGGAATCTAAACATGTTGACACTTTTGGACTCTGCAAGCTTTGGAATAAAACAGCGAGTGATTTTTTTTTAATTCACAAAATCTACAACATAATTTTCGGTTAGTAATATTCGCTCCATTTAATGACAAACTTTCCATGGTTAAATAACTATATGGAAATTCTAGTATATATTTCAAATTTAAAAATGTTAAATTTAATCATGGAAAGATCTATTATTAAATAAAATGATGATTATATTGAAAAATTGTAATAGGTTTTTTAAATAATAATAAAATACGCTGGACACAAAATCCTGCAACTTCGAGGAATAAAATTCGTACATTTCTCTTAATTATCGAAATTTAAATATTTCCCTTGAACTCTAATTATCAGGGCTGACTATGGGCTCATGAAAAAATACCTGAAATTTTAGCGAGGAAATGTTTCTGTATGGGAACAAGGGGGAAAGACAACATATTTATAACAGGAAGGCCAAATTACATACTATATAAACTTTAATTATGTTTAGCAATCATATGAAATCGATATTTTATTTTAAGAATTGAACTATCATAAAAATTGGAATTTTGGTACTGTAAATTTACAAAATACCTGAATTCAGGTATATAACCTGAACACAATCACCCCTAAATTATAATAAGAATTTTGCAAATCATGGGAAGAGTGTTCTGTAAATTATTTTAGTGTAATAAAGTTAATCTTTATTAGACCATTTCTTTTTGTATAAATTTTGGGTACTTACGTATTAATGCCACCGCAGCTACAGATTTGATGGTTTTTAAGTATCGCCAATCTACACCTAAAATTTTTGCAACAAATCATAAAATAAAACACTTTCAAAATTCAAAACACATTATTTAAAAACAAAGCAGTTAGTCGGATTTCGATGGAAAATGGCCCGATATAGAGTTTAACTCCTGTATTATCGCTTCTGAAAAAAAATAAAATTGCATGTTGATCTGTTTTTGTGCAAAACAGGCATCAAAACCCAGCAAACAACAAGGCAACAAAAGATCCAAACGATAACTGTGTGCGCGTGCAAACAACATTTGATGGTTTTTAAGTGTTGCCAATCTACACCTAAAATTTTTTCGACAAATCATAAAATAAAACACTTTCAAAATTCAAAACACATTATTTAAAAAAAAAGCAGTTAGTCAGATTTCAGTGGAAAATGGCCCAATATAGAGTATAACTCCTGTATTATTGCTCCTGAAAAAAATAAAATTGCATCTTGATCTGTTTTTGTGCAAAACAGGCATCAAAAACCAGCAAACAACAAGGCAACAAGAAATCCAAACGATAACTGTGTGCATGTGCAAACAACGAGATTGCTCTTTATTGATGCATCAGTGCAATTTATGCTGCAAACGCCACCGCAGCATAAATTGCGCTGTACCAAATTTTGTAATAGTGAAACATAAATTTAGCATTTTGTATATAGATAAAGTCATGATTTAAGGCTTGAACAAAATGCCTCTTGCTACAAAATATCTGGCTCGCAAAAGTAATTAGTGTCAGATTGTAACAAAAGTTAAATTTATCTCATATTTAACTGACTGATAAACAATTCTTATTAAGTTAAAAAAAATACTTTAATATATATGATGTAATTTTTAAAGAAGGTTGAACTTTTTGCAGCATTGCAAAAACTCTATTTTACGTGTAGCAAAAAAAAAAAAAAATCTTAGTTTTCAGTTACCAATTTCCAGAGCATCAATGGTGATAAGTGGAATGAAAGGGGTTATTCTGAACTAATTACACCAAAAATAATCATAAACTCTAGGAATCAGACTGAGCATAATGTTTATTAATTATTATTGTGTATATATTATGCTTTCGAAGTAATCTACATTAAAAAAATTATACAAACTTTGAATTTTCAATTAATAACGCCCATTTTTGACATTTTATTTGAGTTTCTTGGATCCAAATGGACCAGGAAATGTCATTGTATATCCATATTATCTTAAATCTTGATACAGCTGGAAGAGCATGATTTTGAAGATGATATAATTAAACCCATTTCAAAAACATTAATTTATATCTTCATGAAAGTCATCTGATTTTTATACTAAATTGACCCAAACATATTACAGGTTTCTTACTCTATTCAAAAAAGTTTTTTTTAATTATTTAAACTATTAATAAATTTATATTAAAATCAATGTGAAATATAAAAGCAGCAATTCTTGATTACGCCCATTAATAACTACTTTGCGTGTAAAAACTATAAAAACAGCAAAAAATGTTGATTTTCTTGAAAATTTCAAAACAAATAAATCTTTTTTCCTTATAAAAGGTATCAAGTTGAAAAGCTAATAAAAAAATCAACAAAATTAAACTGAGTATTTTATTACGAAAATAAAGTAATTGTAAAAAAACCCCACCATTTTTCCCTGTGTAAAAACTATAAGGACAGCAAATAAATTCAATATAGTAACCAAAGGAACTAATATTTCATAATTATGCAACCACCTCTGAAGTTTAATGATTGCAAATATTCCACCATTCCTCGACATCATTCATTTTTGCACTGTTCGGGATTGTGTTTATGCTATTCATCCTTAATCATAAACCTGAGTTCTGATGATGAGAAAAAATGCCTTCCTTTTTGATAAACTCAACTTTCTAGATCTCACCATAAGTTATCGATGGGATTTAAAACTGGATTTCTGAGCGCCCATTGCAAGACTTCAATATTTTTCTTGTGGAACTAATGTTTTGTGGATAGGCACATTATCTCACTGTTATAGCCGTTCTTTTTTTTTTCCCCTGCAAGAATTGTATCAATAAGGGAGAGATGGCCAGAAAGAGTTTGTACATGTGTCTTTGAATTAAATTTTGCTAAAAACATATACAAATGGCTCCACATCTTTGAACAAAAAGCAGCCCCATGTCGCAATCGATCCATCATTTAACTGATGTTTTAATAATAATGATAACTAATGTTTATCTTTCCTATCAGCTTGTTTTGTTTTCAAATAAAGCATTTTATATCCAAACGAACTGTTTAAAAATGTGAAGAATTTGTCTTTATTAAGAAAAAATTCACAGGACTCCAGTTCCTGTGTCCAGTCAAGATAAAAGTATTAAAATTATTGCGAGTTAACAACTAGATCAAAATCAGCAAGATTTATGTTACTCAATGTAATTTTTTGGTTAACCGGGCACCAGTATTAAATATATATGTATATGTGAATATATATACATGTGTGTGTTTATGACAGTCAATTATTAAGGGAACTTAACCTATATTTAACGCAAGGAAATTTAATGCTTGAAGAAAACTACAAAAACTTCAAATGATTGGGTTATAATATAACACCCGCCAGACAACCAGTTTCGAGAACAGAACTTCTCGGCCATTGGTGGGGCACATGCATGTGCATAAAAATTCTGTTAAAATACATTAATTTGATGTATCTCTGATTATGAAAAATCATGTCACAAAAGGCCAGATAATATTAATACCAAACACTTTTCTATTGAAAAATATATTTACATGTGAATATTATAAAAGTAAGAAAATATTAAAACAAATTATCATGTGCAAAAAAATTATTCAATGGAGGAAAATTAAAAGACTACTTCAGTCAACTGAATGAAATTACCCTCACAAATACTAATCCAATGGAATATTTTATTATTATTATTATTATTATTATTATTTTTACAGATATCTCATTTGTATTTCAGTACAGTAGAACCCCGCAAATTCGGACCCCGTTAATCCGGATCTCCGGATAATCCGGATCGATTTGGTCATTTTTTTTTCAAGTTTGTTGAAACGATTGGTTAATTTCCATAACATTAACTTGTTTAATCATTGTATTCTGAATTTAAAAAAAACTTTTTCTGAAATATTTTCGGAAAAATTGAGCAAAGTAAACATTTTTACTGTCTGTAAATATTCAATAAGTTTAACATAAAGGTGATTTTCTGTAAATATATTTTATTTTATTTCATTTGTTACTAATTCTCCGGATAATCCGGATTTTCGATAATCCGGATTGGGTCTGGTCCCAGTTAATCCGAATTATCGGGGTTTTACTGTATTTTTAAACAATTCTTTTTCAGTGACTAGCAGAGATTAATTTATATAAAGGGCATTTTTTACTTTTTCATTTTGTTTACAGATATTTTTAATTAGGACATTTTCATTTTCACAACCAGTTTCAAAGGTGAAAGCATCCTCTTGAAAAAAAAATCTGCAAACACAATCGAAAAAGTAAAGAAGGGCAGATGTAGAGTCAGATCATTTTCAGCTGGCCAATGCAAAAAATCAAAATGCGCACAAGATATCTTTAAAAATTTCCTCCATAAAATTAACATTAATGAGAGAGTTGATTTACAAATGTATTTTTATATTTAATTAATTACAAAACAGCTGACACAACAACAGCAAATGTGACATTGAAAACCTGAAAATAACCCAGTCAAATGGAAATGATTATTAAGTAGATTACGAAAGAGTGATAATAATCATAATAATAATATTATTTAGTCTTTTACGATTGGGTAATCTCTATAAAACAGAGCAACTAGCATTTTTTAGAATATTCATGGTTTGGGCATGGGTTGGTAAGCATACCATGTAGGATGCAAAGAGTCTTAATTAAAAAAATATTATTTTTTTTTATTCAACCTAATTTCTTTTTCGAATTCGTCGTCAAATGTTAGTATTAAATAAATACAATGATACATTCAATTGACTATAACTGTCTTTAGGGTCAGTACAATGCATGTATAACATAAACTTTTTGGTAATTTTAGACACCCCCCCCCCTCCTCCGAGATCCATTCCCTCAATGATAACATTATCAGTATTTAAAAATTCTTTTCTTTATTATACATTTATTTTCCTAGTATATTTATATTTACTAGTTTCATTCAGAGTTGGCAAAAAACCTGTTTAAAAAAAAAGACTTTTTTTTTGTTCTTGTTTAAACAGGTTTTTTTAAAACCTCCTTTCTTATTACATATATATGAATATTTTTTTAATAAAAATAGACATTGTTGGATTATAAGTAGTGTAACTTTATTTTAAAATAATTTAAATCAAATAATTACAGTGAATTTATATAAAAATTTGAAAAAAATCATATTTTAATTAAACAGTATTAGAAAACAGTCTTATGTTTAAAGAATAAACTGCTCTATCCAGTGAAACATTGATACTCTGAACTCTTTATAAACAATCTTTTGATTACCAATAATAAACATTTGGGTGTAGTTTGGTAAATATATTATTTTTCATAATTATTCAAATATTAAATTTCAAATACTTCATGGGATTTTGATTTTGGAATGATAATTTGAAGTCAGCATTTTTTGTCATTAGATGCAGTAGATAAAGATTATTATTATTATGCTATAACTAGCATCCCAATCTTTGAATACTCTCTTATTTGTCTTTATATTATGATTTTAATTCTTCAAGATAATCTCCTCAATCAAGAAAAAATTTATTTACAGCATGAGCAAAATCTTAAAGATCATCATTTTATGTTATTTATTGCATCAATAATTTGCAGTTTAAAAAAATTATTTATTTTATACTACATATTGAATATTTTTTATCTATCTTATTTTTGATAATTTTACATGTTTGAAGCTTTTTCTTTAGAGCAATAGATAAGTTCACTAATGTATACTGATTTTAATCCTATACATAAAAAAATTACCTAAATCTGTTAAATCTAATGCTTATTGCTAAAATAAAGTGTTAAAAGTAGAAATTATTTATATCCAATAATTTGGAACAGTAAATTATAAAGAAAAAAGAGAAAGTGTCATTAGATTTCTTCTAAAAACACCAATTTGTTCTAACAAAAGATAATTTTTTTTATTATTATTATTATTGAAATTAATTAAATTTTAGTGTAGAATAAATATAAAGCCTAAAACATTCAAACAACAATAATTTGGCGTTAATTGATGTAACCCATCTTTTCAGGATGAACACTATCTTTTAATTGCTAAGCATTAATTTTTCTGAATAGACTTTTGTTGTTTTTCTGAATAGATTTTTTAGACTTTTGTGGTCTTACTGAAAATTTGCGATTAGATAAGACATTTTCTTCTTAAAATTTCTTTCAAATTTCTTGGCTTTTAAATGTCATGCATGATAAAGAGTACATTTTTTAAGTCTTGAAACCTGTCTAAATCTCTACGAGTATGTATAACCACTAATGAAATAGCACTGAAAAACTGGTGATAAATCACAATTAAATATAAAATAAAAGCACATGCAAATAGTCATGAATGAACATTCAAAAATCACGGTCACAAAGTTCATTTTGATCTTGTCTCATTACAAACACATGTTTACATTGGCTGGTGATGGGCTGCTTAAGTTTCCAGCCTGAAACACATGATGTGTGTGGACTGTTTTATAGTCATTAAAACGAAGTTTTATTATTTAATATGTAATCATTATAAAGAGGGACTTGTTGTTGAAGAATATACATATAATATTATGCAGTTAAAAATATATAAATACTTCTGCCAGTACCTTTAATATGTCAACTTTATAATATAATAATAATATTAATAATAATAACCATTGATGAAATTCATGTAATTAAAATGAAGAAAGCAAAAAGTAAATAAATAAGAATTATTATAATTAATTTCATTAATCCAAATTTTACCATGAATTATCATTGAAGTAGAATGCAATTTCATTATCTTCCATCCTTCACCATTCTGAACTTAACAGAAAATGCCTCTCTTTATTTCCAATTTCCATAGCTAACATTAGTATACAGAAGTAGGAATAATTGAGAAAGTATTGTCAATGGTATGAAGTGAATTAGCAAACCATACAGCATAGACAATACACATTCAATCAATATGCTGGGACTTGTTGGTGATGTGATGAGCAGAAAATTACACTGAAAAGAAAAAAAAAATCCACATTTTATAAATTTGAAAGAGCACAGAACAAGATTTAATAAAACAAGATTTAAATATTAAAAATATACCCCATGTTTACTTTAATATGACATCAAATACCATGAAATAAATTATGCATTTTTTTCCTTTTAATTCACCTAAATAAATTGCTTTAAATTTTACATTTATATAGTATACTACAAAATCAAAGTAGTATGATAAATTTTTTTGTGGAAAAAAATCTGCCTTTAAACCTTTTTAAGACACATAATTTTATTGATACAAAACCTTATGTTAAATTGACAACTGAGAATCTTGTTACTAAATACAATAAAGGAAAAATTACCCATTCATTGAACGTTTAGGCACTATAAACAATCGTCATTAACTATTTATTTATTTTTATGATGATTTCGATCTATGTTTAAATTTGAGAAATGCAATTTTTCAACAATATTAATTACAATAAGATAAATTATATTCTACTATCATAAATAATGAAGGATTAAAAACGTACTTTAATCACACTACTACATTCTTCTTCATCGCCAAGATGTATAACAAAGTTTTGTTAATGATTTCAGGAAGTGTTAGAAAGTGCTTCATAATCTATGCTTAAGGCATGATTTTTCTTACTTGTTTAGCTTAAATGAGTTCAGAAAATTCATAAACTGTGTTATATTTATTTGGTACTTATTCGATTTCATTTCATTTAAATAAAACTTTTAACAAATAAAATACTTATTTGAGTAGAAAAAAAAGGGGGGGGGGAAGTTGGCAGATATATGTTTTCATATTAATAGGTCTGCAAAATTGACTGTTTTAAAAGTAAAAAAACTCTAATAAAATATTTTTAAATATATATTTTCTGTGAAGGATTGTGAATATATCTTGCAAGAACTAGAAGGGAATATTGTAGTTGCGTATTGATTGAAAGGAAAAAAAAAATAAATCAACAAGCATGTAGGGTAACACCCCCAGTAATTGGCATGCACCAGTGATTGGCCCATCTTACAAACATGTCCTAAAATAAGATTTACATCCAGTCTTTTAAAAATGCAAGATCATATACCAGTTATATGCTCATTTATGGTAAAGATTATAGCTTTGATTTATGCTACTAGATGACAATAGTGCCTAGGAAAGAGAAACAATTATGGCTTGTATGAAATTAGCCATTTTTGTTGCAAATGCTTCTTCTTTGGTTTAAGCAAGGCATGCTTTTCAATTCATTATTATATGATTTATAATATATTTTTAATTTTAATTGACAACGGTTTTGTTTATTTAAAAGGGGTTACTTTAATTGTGTAAAAGTATTTTCGATACAAATATTTAGATTTCTGAATTAATGATAGATGCCAATTAATGGTGCTTCAATTTTGCTAGTTCCAAGTAATTGGCACTTATTTTAATTACAAGGAATTCGCAAGGAATTTGAGATTAAACTACTTATTTTGGAAGTACTTTTAAAGTTATAGACTAATTTTGTTTATCATTTGTTTTTATATGAAAATATGAAATATTATCAGTAATTGGAATCCATTAAACCTTCATATGACAATTACTGGGGACAGCATGACAATTACTGGGTATTAATATAAGTATATTGTATTGTTTTAAAGTGTTCACATTTCAGACTAATATGCTGATTTCTTACTCTCAAAAACCTGAAATATGGCATCTTCATCTATGGTAAATTCATTTAATGTAAAGTTTTTTTTAAATATAAACTTTTGCCAATTACTGGATCACAAGGTGTCATACATTGGTGCTCTAGGTGCCAATTACTGGTGATTTCAGCAACTTTTTATAAATATATTTTTATAAAAATACTTTTTCAATTTTTTTTTGCTTTTAGTGGGCAAAATAGATGTACAGATATGCATTCTTTGATTTAAAAATATTTCCAAGTAAATATCTTATTTCTTTGTAATGAAAATTGAAGTAAGTTTAAAGACAAATTCTTAAAGTGCCAATTACTGGGGATGTTACCCTATATCACAAATATTTTTCAAAATATACAATGTCTTTTCTATAAAATATTCTAGTATACTTATCATAATGATAAATAAGCTTTAATATAAAAATATACAAAAAGTTTACAAGTATTTAAAAAGCAGGCATGATTCTAGCACTAGAAATATTACTATTCACGTAACAGACAAAAAATTTTACGAAATATTGAACAAGAAGTAATCGGACAGAATATTAAATAGAAAACAGTTACAAAACACTTACGTGATATATTTCTTTCATTTACAATCAAGTCTAGATAGCGCAAAGATTTCTGAATTTTCTATTTAAAACAAATGCTTAAGACTAACTTCAACTTCAATAAATCGTTTGGCATTTAAATGAAGTGCGATAAAGCAGCCAAAATAATAACCATACATTCACTTGAAAGATGCCAATAATATGTGCATGAAGTTGCGCAGATAGAAGATTTTGGGCGGTTATGTTCCTGACGTCATGTTGGAATGCCCTATTAATGCAGCAGAAGTTAAGTCAGAAAGTAGTTCTAAATGCACTGCTTTTGTAACCATGCATATGAAAATGGCCACATAAACTTTATTAAATATCCCTTTTCTCTGGTTGCGATATTTAATAAAAAATGGACCGCATAGGTCAAGACCTGCATTGGAAAACGGTGGCCCTTGTATTACTCTCTCAGGGGGTAAATTACCCATTATTTGACTTACAATTGAAGGTTTTATTTTGAAACATTGAACACACTCGTGTGCAACTTGACGAGCAATGTTTCTTCCATTAATGGGCCAAAATAATTGTCTTATACTATTTAATAGCCCTTGAGGACAAACATGCAAGTCTCTTTTATGATAGTAATGAAAGATAATTTTAGTCAATTTACTGCTTGGGGGTAAAATGATTTGGTGAGATCGGTCATAGCTTAAATTTGAGTTGGTCAAACGACCACCCACTCTTAATAGATCATCTTTGTCTAAGAAGGGATCTAAAAATCTCAACTTACTTTTTACAGGGACAGACATGCCCTTTTTCAATGCCGAAATTTCTGATGAAAAATACTCACCTTGAGCTCTCTTAATTAAGAAATTTCTAGAAACTCTTAGTTCATCTAGAGTTAAGAAACCCTTAAGTTTACTCTGATTTTTACAGTTGTGGACAAACCTGAAAATAAATGCTAACACTCTCATTAATTTAATATAACTATTTGAAATGGTAAGAAATGAGTTACTAAAGTCATAATTTATAACAGAAGTGAGAACCGGAACTGACTTTAGTTCCTTTAAAAATTGTTCATCTTTAGTATGAGAGTCCTTTTGTGGACAAAAATTTACAATGTCTTGTTTCAGGAAATCGGGTCCTTCAAACCACAGTTTATTTGTAGCAAGCGATTTTGCATCTTGACCTCGGGATAACACATCCGCTGGATTTAGTTTTGATGGAACATATCTCCACTCGTAGTTTTTGGTAAGTTCTTGAATCTTAGACACTAGATTTGCAACGAAAGTTTTTAGAAGATGTGGGGACATGTTTATCCATGCTAGAGAAATCGTAGAGTCCGACCAAAGTATGACTTTGTCGATTTGAAGTTTCATGGCTCTAATTACCTTTTGAGCAAGTTGGCACAACAATAGACAGGCTGAAAGTTCAAGCCTTGGTATGCTGACAGTTTTAATAGGGGCAACTTTACTTTTGCTGCAAATGAGGTGGCAAACAGGCGAATTTGAGTCAGTGTTCGTTTGAAGATAAAGGGAAGCTCCGAATGCTTTCTCACTCGCGTCAGCAAACCCATGTAAGAGGATAGTTGATGCATCTTTAATAAGAATACATCTGGGTATTTTGATGGTTTCTATAAGAACTAGTGAATTGAGGAAATTGTCCGACTCTTGAGCAACATGAAGTGGAATTTTATCATTCCAGTCGCACTTTAGCAACCATAGTTGTTGCATGAAGATTTTTGCACGGCAAATTACAGGACCGAGCAAACCAAGGGGGTCAAAGAGTCTTGCAATTTGACTTAGAATTTGGCATTTTGTGTAGTCAGAACTTTTGTTGACGATAACTTTAAAGTTAAATGTATCACTAGTGCAGTCCCACATTATTCCGAGAGTTTTTGTTGAAGTTTCTTCGGCATTTTGATTAAAGGGAAATGTTTGATAATCAGGATTTATTTCTTCAATAACATTAGAACGCCATTTATGCAAGGCCATCTGACCTTTTTTGAAGATGTCTGTTAATTGTTTTTTAATTTCAAAAAATTCGGAAATGTCTGATGCACCTGACAGGCAATCGTCCATGTACATATCGTTCTTTACAACTTCGGCAGCTAATGGGAAATTGTTGGCTTCATCTACCGCTAACTGTTGGAGCACTCTAGTGGCAAGGTATGGACTGCTTGCACAACCGTAGGTGACCGTTTTCAGAGTGTAGATTTTGTCAGGTTCCTCCCTCCCTTCTCTCCACAATAGTTTTTGGTATCTAGTATGCGACGGATTTACTTCTATTTGTCGAAACATTTTATTTACATCAACTGTAAATGCGAAAATATGTTTTCTAAAACGAATCATAATTGAAAAAAGATCATCCTGTATTATCCCTCCTTTAAACAATAAGTCGTTTAAAGACTTCCCATTAGTAGTTTTACAACTCCCATCAAAAACAACCCTCAGTTTAGTTGTAGTACTTGATGGTCGCAAAACACCGTGATGAGGGAAAAAATATCCTTTATCAGGATTTATGTCATCGGAATTTTCTTCCATGTGTCCTAAAGTAGTGTATTCTATTAGAAATTCTGAGTATAATTCCTTTAATTTGGGATCACGCTCTAAACGGTTCCATAACTGATTTAATCTTTTAGCGGCAATTTGTTTTGAATCTCCCAGAGAATTATCTAACATTTGAATCTTAAAGGGTAATTCAACTACATATCTGCCGTCCGGTTTCCGATAGTGAGTCTTTAAAAAATGTTCATTACAGTAATTTAACTCCTCACTAACTAAAGGTTTTAATTCACTTACTTGCTCCTTTTCCCAAAAAGAACTTATTTCTTTTTACAAATTTTTATAATCTGTTACTAAAAAATAAGAATCAGAATAGTCCCTTAAATTTGAGATAGAATTGCATACAGCTCCTGATATAACGTGACCGAAAAACGTTTCTACTAACGTTAATTGGGAATCATCAATTTTAATTTTATTAGACCCTATTAATTCATAGAATAACTGCGCTCCAATCAATGCATGTACGCGTTTCGGCTTATTCCAATTATTATCCGCTAATTCTATGTTCGACGGCAATTTTAATTTTGACGTATTTATATATTTTGGGGGTAGATTAGCGATTTTAGGAACAACTAACATATCTAATTGATAAGATTTAGTTTTGTTTTCATTCGTTAATTCCGTACTAACAAATGATTTAGCGTTTAAACATAAATCATTAAGTCCGGAAATGGAAATATGAGTTTTTTGTTTACGCAATCCTAATAGATTTGCGGCATGAGAAGTCAATAAATGCGAACTCGAACAACTGTCTAATGCAGCAATTAAAGGTTGAAATTCCCCAGAACCGTCCTTCAAATATATCACAGCTGTGTTTAAAATTACACAAGATTTATTTATTTCATTTTCCTTCGTTAAAAATGTTTGATATGAAAGGGAGGGGGGTGAATCCACCTGGCGCCTATCTTTCTGGTCTTCAACTGTGAATTGCCTTCTGATATTATTTTCATTTAATGAATGAAGTAATGTATTATGCTCTTTGCTGTCACAAGAAAGGCATTTATTTTTAGATAAACAAGGATTAGGTAGATGGCTGTTTAAGCAAGATTGACATAAATTGTTATTTTTAACAACTTCTGATCTCTTTATCACGTTCATTTGTTTAAATTTCTCACATCTATATAAAGAATGTGAATCTTTACATCCTAAAATACACTCTTTTCGCTGTTTTGATTTTGTTAAAAAGGATTTTTCCATGTTTGGCTTAGTGCCAGATTTCCAGTTATTATAAGGAGACTTTTTTTGTTCCCTTGAAATAACAGTATTTTGAAGAATACGACTTCTTTCATCCAAAAAGCTTAAAAAGCTAGCTAATTTAGGAATTTCGTTTTTATTTAATTTCATTTCGAACGATTTTTTTATTTCAGAATCTAATCTTTGAAATAAGATGTGCATTATTAAAGCATCTGACAGCTCATTAGATTCAAATTCAAGTAATTTTAATGCACGCAAATTACATTTTGTATTATCAATTAATTGCATTAAATGATTAGGAGAATCGGGTACTTTTGAAAAATTAAGTAGTTTAATAATATGGCAATCAATGACAGCTCTTTTATTTTCATATCTTTCTTCTAAAGATTGCCAAAGAGATTCGTAAGTATCTTGAGCTGACTCAAGCCTTTTGGCGTCACCTTTTAGACAGCCCTTTAAGTAGCATAACTGCTGAGTTGAATTCAGATTTTTATTATTACCGATAATAGACATAAATTGCGTCTTAAAGTTTTGAAATTCATCATATTTTCCATAAAAATTGGGTAGAGGTAAGTCTGGAATTTTAAAGCTATTACTAACAGTAGGATTTTCTTTATTGACAACACATTCATATTTAGAAAGAATAATGTTAAGTTTTACCTCTGAAACTTCCAGTTCATCCTCTAGCTCAGTTGCTATTTCCAAAGAATCTGTAATGTCGACACCTTCCGGAAGAGTTGTATACGACACTATCAAATTCCGTAATGACGTTTTAATTTCCAAAATAGAAGCCCTTTTGCTTTCTAAGACGAGTCTTTCTTCTTGCTGTTCTTCTTGCGATACTTTTAGATGAATGCATTCATATTCATTAATGAATTTCGTAATTTTATTTACTTTAGTTTTCAATACGCCGCGTTGGCGATTTAAAGTAGTTAACGTGGCCATTTTTTAATTAGCTGTTCTCCGGTCGCCTAGGACCATATGTCGACAGCGTTAGAGAAAAGTGGGACTGATTTTATTTCACCATAGGTTTTTATTGATTATTGCCAGGGGGCAAACATTTAAATGAGCTTTTGATTTGAGAGCGAGGGCACTCGATACAGACGTGTTGTTCGAGGGACAACGAAGCTCAACTGAGCGTTACATCATTTATCAGCTAGGTGGCGCTGATCTCTTAATCAAACTTTGGGAGCGCACACCTTTCCTTTATTGAATTGTGTATTAAGATAATGGTGACATATCTTCGTGATTCCTCTTATGCTTACTTTTTTAGAGTGATTAATCATTTAAAAGAATTAACAATCAACTTCCTTTCTAAAAATTAAAATCTTTTTAAAATTTATTTGTCCGTAGTTAATATCAGAAGCTCTAAATTGTTGTTAATACACACTTATCACGCTTTCCTTTACATACTTGGGTGCTCAGACATTTGTATTCTCACGTATTCTCACCAGAAATTTAAAAGAGCAATTTTCACTTTACTTAACTTTTTTTCATTGGTTGTTCCCCCCTTGGGGACGAGCGACCACTATATATGCCGGCATTGTACTCAGATCCCGCGAGACTACCATTCATGCCGGCGCTGTTTGTACTCACATCCCGCGAGACTACCATTCATGCCGATCAAACGGAACGTTTTGTTTTTCACAGTTTAGCATATAAAAAATTTATCCTAATTTTATTTGAATGTATATTAAGGAAGAAGACTTGTGTTCTACACTATTTGGAAAGAGAAAAAGAGTGAATGAGCTAAGGAGTATATAATGCTTCATGCACTTTCGCCTCTGAGTAAGCCTTCTAATTAATGTGCGTTTGTATTTTTCTTTTCCCCCCTTCTTATCTGGTGTGAAAATAACTTAGATCGACAAATGAATGTTTCCTAAGTTTTTTTTTTTCGTTTTTATTCCAAACTGCTTACTTGTATATAAATCCTTGTGATTATCGAGCTCTGAAATTTTGGAATTGGTTGCTTGAGAATAAAATAGTGACTCCATTTTAAGCTTTATTTTGTTGCGGCAAATTCTTTTAAGCCGTAATAAAAAAAAAAGAAAAAAAAGAAAAAGAAAAAGAAAAGAAAAGAAAGGAAAGAAAGGACAGAATAAAAAGAAAGTTTTCAATCGTGAGATACTTGATTATTTTTAATTTTTTAAACTTTTTAAACTATTATGCATCGTTTCAAACTAATTCATTTTAAATTAAATTATCTCTATTTAAGTATCGCGCTTCTCAAACTCATTAAAATGTCAAAAAAAAAGAAAAGAAAAGAAAAGGAATTTTAAGAAAGCAAAATTTTTTAGAGTTTCCAACACAATCATTAAATTCTGAATATTTTGATGAATAAGCGCGTACATTAGCATGCATATTTCGGTTTAATATTAAGTTTTAGATATTATAAATTAATAGATTTATTCGATGTATTATTTGATGCTTGATTATAAATATATTTCCAATTCCAAAAATACTTTTAACATTAATGGCATTTTTTATCAGTAAATTTAAAATTGCTATTTAGTTTCATGTATTATTATTAATTATTATTCAATACTTTTAAATTTCATAAGTTTATTTATAATTTTAAATAATTTTTAATACATAAGATATAAATAAAGATATTTTAACATCAACAATTCTTTGATTAACGTATTTTAATTCAGCATTTAAGTTTAATCCTTATTATCAAATAATCTTTATTTGATATTTTGGAATAACATATATTACTATGTTTATCCTTATATTTAACAACTTTATAGAAATGCATGTTTTATTTTAAAGTTCAGTTTTATTCACTTTTTACTTACTATCATCCAATATTTTTTATTAAATAAATATTTTATGATTGATTATATGTAATTTTTGAATTCTCTAATATTTTTAAGGAAACATTTAAAATTTATTTTTCCTGTATGTTTATATAATAAGTAATAAAAACTAACATACAGAAGGGGCTTGCATGTTCTATTAATTATTCTTATTTGTTAATAAATCGGATTCTTTAAAACGCTTATTTTGTTTAAGGAATGCATTGAAAATTATTTAGAAGCAAAACTGTTTGTTTTATCAAAATTATTTTTTATTTGAGGAAAATATTTCAAATGTTGCTATATTAAAGTTACGAAGGTATTTTGTGATCATATTGTTTCAAATTGATTATTGGTTCTTATTGATCATATTGTATAATTTTGCAACCTACAAAAGTAGCTAAAATAGGTAATACATACGTTTAAAAAGTAATTTTTATATTAAAATATCGGAGAAAGTAACTCAATTTTTGTGTGAATATACATAATGACGACTAATTCCATACATATTTATTTCAAAAGGTTACATGGAAAAATGAATTTTTTATAATTTTTTAAATAACACATTACAAGAGTTAGGCTTAGCTTCGCAAAATCCTTCGACCCTGAAGAGGAAATCGAATTTCCCCGCTCCGTCCCACTTTGAAATGCGCGCGCCGTCGCGAACGGGTTAATAACAGACCATTCGTAATTAAATAAAGAAAAATTTACTATTTAGATTTTTCTAGTATGAATTCTGATTCTTTGAATTGCGCATTTTTTGGAACGCGTTCTATCCTATGCATTTAAGGGTTAAAATGGAATTTAATATATTTGGCTTTAAATCCTATCTTTATTTTTTGAACACAAAATCCTCTAATTTCAAAATAATATCCAAATTTGATATGCCGATTTTTAGTGTTTTTATTTTAACCAATATGTGCAACGCTTATTCTTACTTTCCCTCACCCCCTTGTCACAAACTATCACAGTTTAACGAAAACCCGCTGAGCCCTCCTTCAAGTGCAACATCATTTGTAAACGGCCTTATAGAGTTTTAGATTTTACATGTTGGCAATGGATACAACGATGGTCATCTAAAAAGTACAGGATAATTTAAAATGAATGTAGTGATTAAAAACGGTTATAACTATTTAATCGAAAGGAATTTATCGATAAGAATTACAGAGAATTGAAAAGGAAGTTCAAAATGTTGTTCGCATGCTTTATTATTATTCTATTTGATTCTTCTTATTTACATGAAAGACACCAAAATATCCTTTTTGTTCAAAAATCTGATACCTTATGTGTATGTTGTTAGCTTTTGGAGATGCTTGACTGTTCCGCTGACGTAATGTCCTCTTCATCGTTATGACAGAAATGATCATTTGAAATTCAAAGACGCAGAAGTAGTGATGGGCAATAAAGAGATGTTTTTCTCGATTTTCTCGATTGTATGAACATCTCGATAACTTTCGATTGTGTAAAATTTTTCTCGATGACTCCAGTTTGCAATTGCTTTTATACCATACAGGATTCAATTTTATCAAGAGTCGTCTACAGGTGAAGAAGTCAGTGTTAATAAAGACAGGACGGATTCCCTCGCTAGTGAGCCCCTCCTTTCATTTTTGTGTCTAATTTATAGGCAATCTTCTAATATGAAATCTCCAACTGGGTCTTCATTGTATATGGCATCATATACCAAACGCGGTGCGCACGCACAGCAAAAACTTGTAAACAACAACAACAAAAAAAAATCTCGAATTGAATGAACAACCGAACGTAATCTAGAATCAAACATTAAATTTTGAAAACTGCACCACCCCCAACCCCAAGTTAACGAGTGTGTGTGTGTGGGAGGGGGGGGGGGGAATATATAAGATCGAGGTGCATAAGATCAGTAAGTGGTCCCTAACTAAACAACAACTTCCTGCTTTTCTAAATTCCATATATAGTATAAATATTATTTATCGCAAGCTCCATATATATATATATATATATATATATATATATATATATATATATATATATATATATACATATTTTTTTCCAATAAAAGAAGTGTGATAGTACACATCAAGACAAACAATATTAAATAGGAGACCAAAGGTCCAAAACTTTATTCTAAGGAAATAGCCGCCATTAAAGTTTAGGGACCAAAATTTCAAATAAACATAAAAAACGGAAAAATTGGTTGATTGATTTGCGGTTTTCACTAAAATTATTCTTTATGTCGGCATTTTCTTGAAATTAAATTTTAAAGATAAATTTCAAAAAATGCCGATAGAGCGCGCTTTAGACTTTGGAGTAACGAACAACTATTTTTTGCCGGTATATTTTGCATCTCATTAAATGTTTTCGTAAGCTTATACTTACACTTAAATTTTGAGCTCAAAATCTGTAGTTGGGGTGGTTAAGTAACACAAACTGAGCTGTGTTCAGAGGGTTCAAATTTCAACTGATTATAAAAAACGAAAAAATTGGTCAATTGATTTAGCGGTTTTCACTAAAACTATTCTTTATTTAGGTATTTTCGTGAAAATAAATTATAAAGATAAATTTTAAAAATGCCGATAGAGGGCACTTTAGACTTTGGAGTAACGAACAACTCTTTTTTGGGGTTATTTTTTGCATCTTATTAAATGCTTTCGTAAGCTTAGACTTGAACTTAAATTTTGAGCTCAAAATCTGAATAGCTGGGAGTAGTTAAATAGACAAACTTAGCTGTGTTCAGAGGGTACAAATTTTAAATTATTTTAAAAAACGGAAAAATTGGTCGATTCGTTTGCGGTTTTTGCTAAAACTAATTTTTAAATCAGCAGTTTTCTCGATCAATCAGTGTTTTCTTGGAAATAATTTTTAAAGATAAATTTCTCAAAATGCCGATAGAGGGCGCCTTAAACTTTGGAGTAGCGTGCAACAACTTTTAACTGTTATTTTTTTAATCTCATTAAATGTTTTCAAATGCATAGACTTAAATTTTGGGCTGAAATTCTAAATCGTAGAGAGTGTTTAAGTAGCGAAAAATTTAATTGTGCTCGAGGAGGAAAGAGGGTTAAATTTTAACTCCTGAACACACTTCAGTTTGCGCTTCTTAACTCCTCATAACGATTCAGGATTTGAGCTCAAAATTTAAGTTTAAATCTAAGCTTCCAAGAACATTTAAAATGCTTTTGCAAGCATTTGATTAGAACCAAAAAATAATGGATAAAATGAATTGTTGGTTACTCTGAAGTTTAAGGCTCCCTCTGACGGAATTTTTAGAGATTTATCTTTAAAAATTATTTTCAAGAAGATACTGACTTAAAGAATAGTTTTATTTTAAACCGCAAACGAATCGACCAATTTTTCCATTTTCTATAATTACTTTAAATTTGAACCTCCCCCTCCCCTTGGAACACAGTTCAGTTTGTGCTACTTAACCACTCTCTACTATTCAGATTTTCAGCTCAAAATTTAAGTTTAAGTCTAACCTTCCTAAATCATTTAAAGAGATGCAAACAATAACGACAAAAAATAGTTGTTCGTTACTCCAAAGTCTAAAGCGCCCTCTATCGGCATTTTTTGAAATTTATCTTTATAATTTATTTTCACGAAAATACCTAAATAAAGAATAGTTTTAGTGAAAGCTGCAAATGAATCGACCAATTTTTCCGTTTTTTTTAATCATTTGAAATTTGAACCCTCTGAACACAGCTCAGTTTGTGTTCCTTAACCACTCCCAAGTACAGATGTTGAGCTCAAAATTTAAGTTTGAGTGCAAACTTACGAAAACATTTAATGAGATTCAAAACATACCGGCAAAAAATAGTTGTTCGTTACTCCAAAGTCTAAAGCGCCCTCTATCGGCGTTTTTTGAAATTGATCTTTATAATTTAATTTTAAGAAAATGCCGACATAAAGAATAATTTTAGTGAATACCGCAAATCAATCGACCGATTTTTCCGTTTTTTATGTTTATTTGAAATTTTGGTCCCTAAACTTTAATGGCGGCTATCTCCTTAGGAAAACGTTTTGGACCCTTGGTCTCCTATTTAACATTGTTTGTCTTGATGTGTACCCCTCTTTTATTGTAAAAAAAATTTGGAATCACCCTGTATATATATATATATATATATACAGTGTTCCCGCTGACATTTGACCAACGTTAGTAATTTGGATAATTAAAAATAAAAAACATTCGCCAAATGAGAAAATTATTAGCAAAATAGATCCGCCGTGTAACACAAAAGAAAAAAAAATTAATCCTTTAATGTATTCCCTTTTTACTTACCCGTCATACGTAGTATAGGATAAGTCTTGCAATCGTTTTGAAAATCGAAAATTTTTTTTGACGGATTTACACGTTTTAGACACTGGAGATTTCGAAAAACATATTTTTAGAAAAAAAAATTTGCCGTCCGTCTGTCTGTCTGTCTGTAAACGCTCTATCTGACGAACAAATTGAGATTGAGACTTGACATTTTGTATGTACTAAGTATGTAAAAATGGGACGCAGCCTATTAAATATCAGCAACCTCGATTATCGGGAACTATTTTTTCCGGATTCTTGAAAAATTCGTTCTGATGAAAGGTATATAAAATTTTTCGAATTTTTTTATTTTAAGGAATGCATGTAAAAGGCAATAAAAAACACAAATTTTGCATAAAGAACGAAGTCGATCGGATTATTAGTTGTCGAGATATTTGTAATCCTGTTTCCACATTCTTCGATTTTTCATGATCCTGTATTTCATTCAAATTTCAATTCAGAGGTATATTTTAATTGAAAATGAGACGCTTATTCCGAGGCAGTAAACTGTTAGTTAATATGATTATTATTTTTGGAGTTATAAGGATGTTTCTTTTACGCAGTTTGGTACTTCTTGAGTAGTTTGGTGTTTTATATAATTTGTTGAAATTGGTGCATCAGCAATTCATTAATAGAGTATTACTATGTGTATTAACAATATTTAAATTTAGTTTTGGAATTGAAATGCATTGTATAAATAGTTTTCACATGTTTTATTTTCACATGCATATAAATGATGGGTAAGTATTACGGTGGCCTCCAACGACTAGTTTTCAATATGTTCTGAAATAACCCAAGTTTTTATAACTATGACAGCAATTGTTATTAATCTATTTTCAAGTATCCGCTACAAATATAAAAAATATGTATTCATTAAATATGTATGCATATGTATGAAAAACAAAAAAGAAAAAAAAGAAAAAGAAAAGATTGAGCACTAGCAATTTGGCGAATCTAATCGCTTGTTTACTCGCCAAATGAAGAATTTAGTCGCAATTTGGCGCATTGGCGAGCGATAGCGAGAACACTGTATATATATATATATATATATATATATATATATATATATTTATTTATTTATTTATTTATTTATATAGTGGCATTTTGGCAGTGCCAACAGAAGTGAAAACATGAACAATTACTTGTGTATTTTTTTAATCGTCAGGAAATATTTTATTGTGCAAGAAATAAAGGACCAAGTAACCGCGGTAAATTAACGCCTACACGCGAGAGGAGGCCAGAGTCACAGCAGTGGTGAACAATTTTTACATAATACAGATGTTAGCATCGCGCCAACGTGATGTTTTTCAGATGACGATTTAGCGAAAACTTCGAAGAAGTTTGAGAAATTTAAATTTCAACCCATTATGGGTCCGTAACGTGACCCAGAATGACAGGAGAAACTTTTTTATCCTAAATTTGTAATGTATGAAGCATAAGCTTTCAATAAACACATTACATAAAAAATGAAAAATGGCCCCCTTCTCCTCCCCCCCCCCAAAAAAAACCGGTGCTAAGGGGAAAACCATAAAACTGCAAAAAGACTGCAAAAAGAGCGGCGAAGAAAAGTTAGCTATGCTATAATTTTTCTCCCCGTTGTAGAAACAAAGTTATACCCTTTTAAAAATTGAAATGAAGTGAAGAAATGAGCAAAATTATGTTGGTGAATAACCAACAGGGAGGGAGACAACAGCCCCGGCTGTTCCACATAGCTTAAACTTTTACGTTAAAATTGGTAGAGAAAAAAATGAGCGATATTTTAAAGTGTATGTTGGGGGGAGGGGGGGGGTCAAGCTCCTCACCTGTGGAAGAGGCGCTCAAAGAGAGAACTTTAAAACAATGTGTCTAGGTTACGGTAATAATGTGACTAGTTCAATACTTTTTTCTCATCTCAAAAAAATTTCCAATGCGCCTAAGGACGTTTTTAATTCAAAAATTCGATCTAAAATGATAAAAACGCAAAAAGCTTCAAAAACTGCTCCCCCCCCCCTCCGCCGTGGGAACCAAATTCGGAAGGGGGGGAGGTAAGAAAGCATCATAATATGAAAGAGTGATCCGAAATCTTCAAGATGATATACAATATGACGGGTTTAAAAAAGTGAAAATTATCCCCTCCCCCGCCCCCCGTCAGTCCACCCTTTCAATTTCCTGCAGCAGATATTTTAATTTTTTTACATTTGATAAATAATGTTTACCGAATGATTCGGTGAAAAAAAACACTTAAATTGATAGGTATTGTAGAAATAGCTACAGTTTTAAACATATGTTCTCCAGCCCCCTCTTTGAAAAAATTTTTAAATAAATAATATTTATTGGTGGGTTCAAGGTACGTGACAGCATGGTAAGACTAAAATACGAGAAACTTTGAAAATTAGGTCTTCATTTCACAAGTTATTGTCATATTCTCATGCTTCTTTCTTCATGCTCGTTTCACGATAGAGAGTTTCACGAAGCTTTCATTTCACAAAGCTTCATCGACAAAACTCTGCTCGATATAAACCTACTCATTCTCAGCGAGAATGAAAAGCATCATATCGAAAAAAGGCATTCATCAGAAAACCGCAAGCTTCACGAAGTGCCGCTTTTATCAAGGTTAAATTTCATCGCTATCCGATAAAGCTATTTCATTGAGGTAAATTTCCATCGCAAAGAAATTAGCTTTCTCGAAATGTCTGACTCTGACTTTATCGGAATGAAAGGGGGTAGCGGGTTAAGGGGGGTCTGGCGGCCCCCACCGAATCTGGTAAAATCGTTCCAAAAATCTTGAAGAGGGTCGAAAAACAAGCAGTATAAGCTTTTTACCGACATTACAACCCAAAACGAAAACACAGTAATGGCGAAAAATATGATTTTTTGTGATTTTTATTTTTTCAACCAGTTTAATTTATTTTTAAATAGTTTAAACGCAATTAAAAATTTGTTTTGGATGTGTGGAAGTCCCCTGATTTTTTTCAGATTTTTTGGTCAAGTAAAAACATGTGAATTTTAGGTTTAAATGCGAAAAAATCGTGAAAAACGCGTCATTTTCAAGATTCAACCCTATAATTTTTAGGGTTGTTTTCATTTTCCCGAGAGGTGCTGTATAGTATAGATAGCGGCAATCGTCCTCTTTCGAATGCAGGCAACTGGACTCAATTTGGTCAGTTTTGGTGAGCGGGGCGATTTTTTGAATAAAACTCAAATTTTCAACTTTCGGTAAATTACGGCGCTTACTTGGTATAATGCGTCTTTGCTATAAAAAAATACATCTCTATAGGGGTTTTTGAGGTCGCTGATCACGAATTTGATGTCAAAAAATTTTTTTGACAACAAATTCACCCATAAGTATTTATTAACACAGGTTTGATAATGTAAAAAATATCATTGAATCACAGCATTTAAACAATTTTAATATCGTGTTCAACTAATATAATCAATTAAACTAAATTTTCTGGTATAAATCATATTTTATTCAAGCTTACGTAATAGTAACACAGTAATATAAAATAGCATAATACTTTTTTACAGAGCTAAGTCAACAATTTTACAGTTTTAATCCTTGTCACTATTTTCTTCAATAACAGGTTCAACGCTTTGAACAGAGAAAAGATTGGTGAGAATCTGTGCTGGACGAATAATTCGCGACAGATATCTCGCATGTCCTAAGAAGTAAATGATAGTGGCCACATGTGCACAACAACCGACAGTTCTGAGGCCATTCGCACAATTGCATACGTATTCTTCTATACCACTTCTTCCAATAGCGTTAGGAACGTATTTTACGTAACACATGTACTTTTTCCGACTTATGTGCCTCGATTGAACTTCGCATTTCAAAATTGATTTATCTTCCAACAAGTAATGCATATTAAGAACTCCATCTTCAGTACATAATTCTGCTAAATAAGAAACGGTCTGTGATAACTGGTAAGACCCTGTAAAAAGTATCTTCAGATCTCTTTCTGTCAACTCCGGAAAGTCTACAACATCATTTGACGTCAGAGGTCTGAAGATCCTTTTTTTTTCTGTTCCAGTTTTTCTCTTCTACCACTTTCGCTAAATCATTATTAACGTTTTTTCTGAGCAACATTTCGTTAGTGATCTCTCTTTTCTCTGTTCAAAGCGTTGAACCTGTTATTGAAGAAGATAGTGACGAGGATTAAAACTGTAAAATTGTTAACTTAGCTCTGTAAAAAAGTATTATGCTATTTTATATTACTGTGTGACTATTACGTAAGCTTGAATAAAATATGATTTATACCAGAAAATTTAGTTTCATTGATTATATTAGTTGAACACGATATTAAAATTGTTTAAATGCTGTGATTCAATGATATTTTTTACATTATCAAACCTGTGTTAATAAATACTTATGGGTGAATTTGTTGTCAAAAAAATTTTTTGACATCAAATTCGTGATCAGCGACCTCAAAAACCCCTATAGAGATGTATTTTTTATAGCAAAGATGCATTATACCACGTACGCGCCGTAATTTACTGAAAGTTGAAAATTCGAGTTTTTTTCAAAAAATCGCCCCGCTCACCAAAATTGATCAAATTGCGTCCAGTTGCCTGCATTCGAAAGAGGACGATTGCCGCTATCTATACTATGCAGCACCCTTCGGGAAAATGAAAACAACCCTAAAAATTAGAGGGTTGAATCTTGAAAATGATGCGTTTTTCACGATTTTTTCGCATTTAAACCTAAAATTCACATGTTTTTACTTGACCAAAAAATCTGAAAAAATTCAGGGGACTTCCACACATCCAAAAAAAATTTTTAATTGCATTTAAACCATTTAAAAATAAATTAAACTGGTTGAAAAAAATAAAAATCGCAAAAATCATATTTTTCGCCATTACTGTGTTTTCGTTTGGGGTTGTAATGTCGGTAAAAAGCTTATACTGCTTGTTTTTCGACCCTCTTCAAGATTTTTGGAACGATTTTACCAGATTCGGTGGGGGCCGCCAGACCCCCCTTAACCCGCTACCCCCTTTGCTGAAATGAGAGGCATATACGAAAGCTTTTTAACGATTCTTTTATATTATGGGTCTTTCTACTTTTGGAGTTGAATTTTAAGGGGCGGGAGGAGGAATGGGGGAGGGGAGGGGAATCGATGAGGGGGTGAATTTTTTAAATCGTAGTTATTTCGACATTAAATGTTATTTTTGGCGTGGATTTTTTTATGGAACTCTCCGGTAAATATTATTTATTAAATATAAAGATTTTAAAGTGGGGGCTGCGTCATTTTTAGGTGTATTCTGGAAAAAATGAGTGAACCCGCGAGTGACATGTAAATTTCAAACCTTTTTTTTAACCCGTCATGTTATATATACATCATCGGAATGTTTTGGCACCTCCCTTTCATTTTACGAATCTTTCTCCTCCTGGAGTTGAATTTCAGGAGGGGGGGGGGAAGCTATAAGAGGGTGAATTTTTTTAAATCGTATTTTTTAAATCGACAATAAATATCATTTTAGATGTGGAGTTTTTTTATGGAACTCTTCGGTAAATATAACTTATTAAATATAAAGATTTGAAAGCGGGGGATGCGTCATTTTTAGGTGTATTCTGGAAAAAATGAGTGAATCCACAGGTGACATGTAAATTTCAACCTCTTTTTTAGACCCGTCATGTTATATATACATATATCATCGGAATTTTTTCGCACCTCTCTTTCAATTTACGAATATTTCTCCTCCTGGAGTTGAATTTCAGGAGGGGGGGGGAAGCTATAAGAGGGTGAATTTTTTAAATCGTATTTTTTAAATCGACAATAAATAGCATTTTAGATGTGGAGTTTTTTTATGGAACTCTTCGGTAAATATAACTTATTAAATATAAAGATTTGAAAGCGGGGGATGCGTCATTTTTAGGTGTATTCTGGAAAAAATGAGTGAATCCACAGGTGACATGTAAATTTCAACCTCTTTTTTAGACCCGTCATGTTATATATACATATATCATCGGAATTTTTTCGCACCTCTCTTTCATTTTACGAATATTTCTCCTCCTGGAGTTGAATTTCAGGAGGGGGAGGGCGATCGATAAGAGAATGAAATTTTTTTAACTTTAGCTATTTTGACTATGAATATCATTTTAAGTGTGGTTTTCAGAGGAGCGCTCCGGTAAAAATTATTTCATAAATACAAAAATTTAAAATGGGGACTGCCTGATTTCCGGGTGCATTCTGGGACGAAAAAGTAACATTACGGCCACGGGTGAGGAGTAAATTTCAAACTTTTTTTGGACCATTCATGTGATACGTTATAGGAAAGGTTTCGGAGTACTATTTCATATTATGGACCTTTCTCTTTCTGCAGTTTAATTTCAGGACGGAGAAGCTATGGCGAGTGAATTTTTTTAATCGTAGCTATTTCGAGAATAACTATCATTTTAGAAGTGGTTTCTTGATGGAACCGTCTAAAAAAATTGCTAATTATAAACATTTTACAGTGGGGGATGCGTGATTTCCGGGTGTATTCTGTTAAAAAAAAGTAAACTTGCGGTTGAGGAGTAAATTCCAAACTTTTTTGGACCCTTCATGTGATTGATTATTGGAATGTTTTTCGAACCACTCTTTCATATTATGAATGTTTCTCTTCCTGGGGTTGAATTTCCACAGGGGGGAGGGGAGCGATGAGGGATGATTTTTTTAAATCATAGCTATTTTGAGAATAAATTTCATTTTAAATGTGATTTTTTGATGAATCCCTTTGGTAAAAATATTTTATCAAATGTAAACATTTTAAAGCGAGGCGGCGTGATTTCCGGATGTATTCAGGGAAGAAAAAAAATAGTGGAGTAGTGAAGAGTAAATTTCAAGCTTTTTTATGGACCGGTCATATGACTTATCATCGAAAAGTTTTCAAACCACTCTTTCATATTATGAATCTTTCTTCTCCTTTTCTCAATTTGGCCTACTTACAGAAGCGCTTTTCAGACTTTTTTGAAATCATTTCGTTTTTGTGAATTCAGATCTGATTTTTTTTTATGGAGACTTCCAATATATAATTTACAATGTATGAAAAATTCACAAACTGAGAGGACAGGCTGTATTCCGGGTGTTGCAATATTTGGAATTTTAAGGGGAGTGTTTTTATATCTTTTGTTGACTCCTTTTTCGTGATATATCATTAGAAAGTTCTGTAATTACCATTTTATTTTATATACCTACTGCGCTCATCCCTCCTCACTTTGCCCCCGCGGGAAACTCTTTAATAAATTTAACCGACACCCACCATGCGATGTATTGTTGGAAAGCCTAATGACCATTTACTCATATTATGCATTTTCATTACTCCTGCACTATTTTGCCCCCCAAATGGTCCGTTTAATGAATTCCAACAGAGAGTCTTCTAATAATGGGAGAATTGTAGATCGTATCTCAATTGATGTACAAAAATCAATAAAAGATTTTGATCACTTTTAATACCCTTTTAGTTCATGTTCTTTCACTAGGAGTGCTTTTGATTATTTTTTCTTTGGCCGTTTTGCTACTCGCGACTTTACAACTTTTTGCAACCAAGGAACGCCGTTACATGACTTTTCTACCATTGCGGCTCCATTATAACATCCTTTTGGTTTGTTGTTGTTTTTTTAATTCATTTGTTTTCAGTTACCATGTATTTACTAAATTATGCTTTTTAGGTGCGTTCGTAATTATGTAAATACGTAGCACATATAGTGGTCGTTCAGTCCGTCCGTCTGTCAGTCCGCATATAACAATGCAAAAACGACCCAACCGAATCGTTTGAAATTTAAAATACATAATTATTACATAATTTTGTCGAGTCATTTCAAATTTTATGATAATCGGATGCATAGATCAATTACAGGGGCAATCAAAAATATTACATTACATTACGGTCAATGGGAAAAACAGTTTCAAATGGAATTTAATCGTTTGAAACTTAAAATACATAATTATTACATAATTTTGTCGAGTTATTTCGAATTTTTTGATAATCGAGTGCATAGATCAATTACAGGGGCAATCAAAATTATTCAATTACATTATGGTTAATGGGGAAAAAGTTTCAAATGTATTTTATACGTTTAAAATTTAAAATACATAATTATTATATAATTTCGTCGAGTTATTTCAAATTTTATGAAATAGGATGCATAGATCAATTACAGGGACAATCAAAAGTATTCCGTTACTTTACGGTCAATGGAGAAAAATGTTTAAAATGCATTTTAATAGTGTTACACTCATTCAAACTTAACAAAATTTATATGCAACTATAAAGTACATATCATAATACATATTTTACTTAATTTGTAGTGCAAAGAACATTTGTTATTGATTTAAAAGGCCACACAAAAGCATTCCATTACATAATGGTATAGAGAGAACATTGTTTGATGAGCGTTTTAATTGTAATTCACTATTTACAATTTTATGAGATTGATATATGAGAGTAATATTTTTAAAACTTCGTTATCGTACGAACGCACCTCATTTGCTACGCTTCACGCGCAATTTCCTACTTGTTAAACATGTAATAACAAAGATTTTAATAATCGATTGTAAAAACATCTCGATTGTAGATTCTCGAAATTAATCGATGATTTTATCGAATGTGTTTTTTTTTACGATTACGATTTTTATCGAATAGGAAATTTTCGAGAATCGCCCATCACTACGCAGAAGGCTCCAAAATACAAAAAACTCATGCAGATGGTATCTGATGTTTGAACAAAAAGTGTGTTTAGATGTTGTCCGTATGACCCTGGAGAATCACATAGAACGTTTATAAAGTGTATAAACAAAATTTTGAACAAACTTTTAGATTTTGTGTAATTATTATCGTTAAATTCTTTTCGGTTAAATAATTATAGCCATTTGTCATCGTAATATTTATTTTGAATTTCCCGGTACTTTTTTTTAATCTTTTATTTTTTATTTTATTTTATTATTTATTATTTTTTTTCTGCATATAAGTAGAAAGATTTTTAAAAAAGTAGATTTATTATATTTTATTTGTTGCCTCTCTAATATTTTGTATTGCTTAGTTAAATTATTGAATTTAAATAAAGTTATTGTTACTTAAATTGTGATTAATTTTTCATTTTACAGCGTCCTATATAATTAGTCCGATCGAGAGATTCCGAAGCTACGAAATTCATCAAAATTTCTTTTATCTTTCAACATCTGCTTTAATTTTCACATCGAAATTAAAGTGACAGGCCTTTGCAATTGTTCAAAAGATTGAACTTTTCTAAATCAGCTGTTATTCCATGTTATAAAGCACTTGATGGTATAAGTAGTTTGTGCTACATTGATTTCATTCATATTAGCTATTGATATCTAAAATATATATATATAAATAATACTATATGAGGAACTTTCAACAGTATCGTTGATTGCTTATATGGAAATATTTTTATGCATCGGGAATCAAAAAAGTTGGTTGGTTGGTTTTATTTATGACGACCAACTATGAACATGAGGGATATATGTACTGTTGGGGGGGGGCTGCAATCCGTGGGAGCGGGGGTCTTTCTAAGGTAACTTAACTCTTTTTTACGCATGGAAATCCAGGGTTCCAAGAAAAGCTCTGAAAATTTCGAACGATTAGATCTATGGACGCGAACGTCCTAGTACCTCCCCTCTACCAGTTTCGAGGACAGAATCTCTCGGCCATGGTAGGGCGAAAGTTCAGAAAGAAACAATCAAAAACTAGAAAACAGCAATTGCGACATTTTAAATAAAATTTCACACCGGAATAAAAAGAAAATAATTCTTTACTGTTATTTATACATGATTGCCTTCTGTGTTTCGTGGTGCTGTCATCTTCCTGTACATCGATTGTTGTCTGTCATCAGTCAATAATCGATACATTGTAAGTAAAGGAATTTTCCCTCTGACTCTGAATCAAACACTTCTTCTTGAGGGTGTCAATATCCCTCGTGACTAGATTGTTCTCTCGAACGGTGGATATGCATTTGTGAAAAGACCCACAAGACATACGGCAGGGAGGGGCACGCCCAGTAAACTCCTGATTTTAGTAATGATGAACATCAAATTTGAAATAGGAAACTTCAGGTCATCGTTGATTCTTCAGACCTGGGCAAGATCAACCCACTTAGGCAGTGCTCCTCCCTTTTTTTCTATTACATACCGCTCACAGAAGAAAAGAGTTTCAAAGGAAACTCTCATTGTCTGCAACGGAAATTCCATTTACCTTTGTATTCACTTAGAAACTATCACTGCAGCATTTGGCAGTTTATTGCTTTTTTGGGAAAAAGAAAAAAAAGAGGGGTGGAGGAGGATTAGGGATTGTTTGTAAATATTGGCATTTATCGCAGCTGAGACTTTATCAGCAGTCGGCAACCACGATTTTTTCTGATCGAATCAGTTTTAAAAAACAAAAATAAATAATTCATGTAAATCGATTAAATAAATGTATATGTTACAGGCCAAACCCGATTTTAGGCCAAACTAGATTGGCCTAGTCCAAACTAGTCCATCCTAATGCCCATCGGATAGACTAGTTTTTCCTAGACCAAACTAGTCTATCCTAATGCTCATAGGATAAATTAGTTTTTCCTAGGCCAAACTAGTCTATCCGAACGCCCATCGGATAAACTAGTTTTTCCTAGGCCAAACTAGTCTATCCGAACGCCCATCGGATAAACTAGATTTTCCTAGGCCAAACTAGTTTGGCCGAACGGTCATTAGGATGAACTAGTTTAGCCTGCTATTCATTGGTTTGAACTAGTTTATCCTAGGCCGAACTAGTTTGTACTAGGCCAGTTCATTTTGGCGTGATTTTATTGAATCTAAAGATCGCCTCGGCGCCAACTTTCTAGTTTTGATCTAATTTATCCTAGGCCGTTGCAATTTGACTCGCTTTTAGCTCATATACTATCAAAGCCTGAGAGCTAATGTGCTCGTAGATTCTGTGTGTTTGTGTATGTAACCATGTACGTATGTACATACTTATGTACGTACGTCGGACTAATGTGGAATTAATATAACACAAGCACCTAAGTGTTGGAATTTGGATGCGATTTAATTCAAATCAGCCGGCTTCGCCCGCTCTCGCGCCCTTTGTTTTATATAAAATCTCGAAACGGGCGTATGTTGAAGCGAATGAACCTTGAAGAGAAAAAAACATGATGATAAATATTTAAGAAAAAAGATTCCGCATCGAAATACCACTATTTCCTAAAAGTAATTTTTGTAAAAATGTTATATTCTTGTTGGAACATTTTGAAACTTACAGTTTTGAAACTGACAATTTAAGGCATTTGATATAAATTTATAAAAAAAGTCATATTTCGGCGTGAAAGAGTGTGTGGATGCGAACAAAATCGCGAAATATAACGGAAATTCTAGCTTTTAAAGCAGCGCGACCTCAAGTAACATATCTACTATTAGGTTGTTTAACGGAGTTTCATTCAGATACAGTTTTGTTAATAATAGAGTGCACTCCTTGGTGTTGGAATGAGAAACTAATATAACGTGGCTTAGTTAAATCTTGCTGGCTTCGCTCGCTATCTGACTGGCCTAGGCAGCGGGGTTATTGTTGGAAATTCGTTCGCTTCGAGGCTCTTTCGAAAAGGAGGATTACATTCGGCGGTGCGTACTCAGCACGCTTGCTACGATTTAAATTTCGTTCGCTTCGAAGTTCGTTCGAAAAGAAAGAGGGCATTCGGCAGTACGTGTGCAGCACGCCTGCTATACGCTGTCGCAAGCTGTAGGTATGCGGCTGAAGAACTAATGCACGAAATTTAATAAAAATTTACATTCAGGTAGTCTCTGATATAAATTGATGCTGATTAGTTTTTGGTGTAAATCGCACATCAAGTGGAGCTGCTGTTTTGTATTTTTTATGATTTACGCATAAGCTTTATCTTAACTAATACACGGATTTCCATCAAACATCAGATCAGTTCGTCATGAGATGAGTTGGTGTTGTTTCTATTTTGAAGTAAATCACTCAACATGGCTATGCTATGCTGCATTTTTAACAATTTTTACAATAGCTGTATCTCAAGAACTAATGAACGGAATTTAATATAAATTTATATTCAGATAGTCCCTGATATAAATTGATTCTGATTACATTTTCATGTAAATCGTTCAAAAATCACTATTCGTCAATAGTGGCATTAAACGCGGAACATATCTTTATAAATTTATATCATGTATCATAAACTATCTTAAAGTTTCAACTAGATCAACCTAGAATTTCCGTTATATTTCCTGATTTTCTTCCCCCCCCCCCTCTTTCCCTTTCGTAATGGCACATTGTTTAAAATTTTTATCATGTGTGAAACTATCACAAAGTTTCAAACAGTTCCAAAAAGAATTTAACATTTTTACAAAAATTACTAATAGAAAATAGTGGTATTTGACGCGCCATCTTTTTTCCTAGATATTTAACATCATGTTTTATTATGTTTCTAAAAGTTTCAAATAATGGTAATATTTAATTATCAGCTAAAACCTTAAAAAGTGCTGAGATTAAAAAAAAAATCTAGCGTCCTCTTACTTTACCCCTCCCCCCCATCCTAAATTTCAAGTGTCATGCTTTATTTAAGCTTTTTCTTATTTTTAAAAGGATTCGGTTATTTAGTTTCTTAATATGAACAATTTCGCCTGAAGTGATGTGTGCAAAAACCAATATGTGTTACGAATTAAAAATATTTTCATAAAACCGAAAGTCTCTATCCAATTGAAAAAAAAAAAAAATCCGTTCTACGTTTATATCTCAGAACCCCCCAAATTAATCAGGTAAACGCTTTATCAGAAGGAACATACATCCAAAATTTGAAACAAATCGGTAAATTCTCTGTGAAAAACCTATTTACATAA
This sequence comes from Maratus speculifer, assembly GCA_964019185.1. Classification (NCBI taxonomy): domain Eukaryota; kingdom Metazoa; phylum Arthropoda; class Arachnida; order Araneae; family Salticidae; genus Maratus; species Maratus speculifer. The sequence goes on along the minus strand of OZ025301.1, from coordinate 64,640,578 downwards.
ATTAAGAGTGTTACCTCCCATTGCTCCTTTCTTTATACGTAAACAATGAACACCCACAGCTGATCATGGATGTACCTTATCAAAATGATATTATACCTAAAATTTTAATAAAATCTGATCATTTTGCATGGAAAACTGACTTAACTAAATTAAGAAGGTGTGTGTGTGGGGGGGGATGCGGATTAGCCTTTTGTTCTCCTCCCCTTATTCTTATTCAATGAACCCCTGAAACTAATCAGGAAAGTTCATTATCAGGATAAATCTATGTCCAAAATTTGAAGCAAATTGGATATTTCTATCAGGAGTTATCGCATTACGTACACACGTACGTACATACGTACGTACATACGGCCATACGTACGTAAATTGTTACATACACATACACAGAATCTGCGAGCACATTAGCTCTCCGGCTTTGATAGTCTGTGAGCTAAAATCGCGTCAAACTGCATCGGCCTAGGATAAAATAGATCAAAATTAGAAAGTTGGCGCCGTGGCGGTCTTTAGATTAAAAAATATCACGCCAAATTGAATTGGCCTAGGACAATCTAGTTCGGCCTAGGATAAACTAGTTCAAACCAATGAATAGCAGGCTAAACTAGTTTATCCTAATGACCGTTCGGCCAAACTAGTTTGGCCTAGGAAAATCTAGTATATCCGATGGGCTTTCGGATAGACTAGTTTGGCCTAGGAAAAACTAGTTTATCCGATGGGCGTTAGGATAGACTAGTTTGGCCTAGGAAAAACTAGTTTATCCGATGGGCGTTAGGATAGACTAGTTTGGCCTAGGAAAAACTAGTCTATCCGATGGGTGTTAGGATAGACTAGTTTGGCCTAGGCTAATCTAGTTTGGCCTAAAATCGGGTTTGGCCTGTAACATATATATATATTAAATGAAAATAGTTTTTTTTACATCTTTATGAAACTGTTCAATTTATATTAATTCTCAACAAATAAATGTGCAATTTAAAATGTAACGATAGAAAACTAATTTTGAAACCTTTTAAACTGTACTGAAATATATTTAATTTTTCAAAAATGCTGGAGAAAAGTCATCCTTGGTCCATTTTTCTCATAAAAAATATGTTCTATTCTTTAAACTGTTTACTTCTAATTATTATTAAAGTGCTACACCTTTTATTTTTTTAATCATAAATTTTAGTTTTAATTATGTTTTATTTCTCTTATCTTTTACCTTATTTTTAAATTTCTCATTTTGACTGCCTTTAAAATAAATAAATAAAAATAATAATAATAAATTTTTTATACTTTGGTGATGAGTGTTTTTTTTTAATTCTCCTTTTTTTAAAACAAATCTCGTTACAGAAATTTTTACATTATTTAATCACAGAAATTCCTCAATTAAATATGGCAACATTTATTATTTTGCCTTTATGAAATATTACTCATTCTTTTTATGTACCTTTTTATGCCACAAAATTTTAACTTCATAAAAATGTTTATTTAATGTAAATTATCAATATATTTGTCTGCAGTTAAAAAAAAAAAAATAAATCTAATGAAAAAGGTATGAAAATCTCAAAGTAATTAAATTGTAGCGAAAAAAAAGTTAATTGAAAATATTTGGAAATTATCTTTATTTATTTATTTATTTATTATTATTATTATTATTATTATTATTATTATTATTATTATTATTTGTCTTTAAACTAAAATGGAAAGTATTTTCTTTCATATTTTAGCCTATCCTTGCTAATGTATTTTTTATCGTGCCGATTCAGCTCTACAAAGAATACAAATTTTAAAAATTCCTGTTGCAAATAATTTTTATTACTTAAATTAAAAAAGAAAAAACTACATGTTTGTTTATTTTAAAAAAAAAAATCGCAAGTCTATTTTTCTTACTGAAAAAATCCTATTTCTTATTTTTCAGTTACAATAACAGTAACGCCTGAACTTGCATGGTCGAATAATTATCTTTATCTTGTTTAGTCAAAGAAATTCTGGAATTAAGACAAAAATTATTTTGAATTAAGATATATCTCTCACATTCTTTTTATACAACTTTTATGATCATACAATTTTTATTTCATTAAAATCTTTACTTTCTTTACAAATCTTTAGTATCAATAAATTTATTTGCAATTTAAAAAAATTAAATCTAATAAACAAAAAAAGCTGAGTTTTTGGAAGTCATTGTATTGTAATGCAGAATCTTATTACTGTAAAATCAATTGTATAATTTCATCATTAATTATCAATTTTTTAAAGTAATCACTTTTATTCACCGTTATTTTAAACAGTTTTTTGATCTATTTATAATCACCTTTGTATGAATACAGTAGACTCCCTCAAATCCGCACAGCTTGGGACCAGAGGTTGTGCGGATTTTAGAATTTTGCAGATTTCTGGTCATTGATTTGTTTATACTTTTTAAAAAGTAATTTGAATGCAATCAGTAATGAAATCTAAAGTATATTAAATGCTTACAATATACTAAAATATTAAACTACGTAATAAACTAAAATAATAAAAATTTAGATAATTTTCAAAATGATTAAAATACTAGAAGCAAAGGCCAAGTTAATAATCAATAAGGTACAGTTAAATATTCATTATAAAGATTAAATGCGCTTTTCCTAAATTATTCATTGAAACTTGCCTTATGAAGGTACATTTCTAATTCACATCAAAAAAAAAAAAAGAAGTTTTATTTTAGGTTTAACCAGATTTAATAACTAGAAAAGCTTGATTAATACATAAATATATTTTGGTGAGATACCAATGATATCAGCAATATCTTGAATTTTTCAGAAGCAAATTATTCTTTCTTCATGAAAGAACATGAATTCAATAACATAAACAAAAATTACAAATTAAAAAATTATATGGAATTGATATAAAACTAAAAAAGTCAAATTTTGCACCCACATCTGAACTTAATGTTTCATTGTTTACATCTGTAAAATATGTGCGGATTTTAGAGAGTTGCGGATTTTAGGAGTGCGGATTTGAGGGAGTCTACTGTACTTGAATATTTATAGTTTTTATTTACCAAGTTTCTTAAAAACTTCTTGCATAATTTCTTTCATTATTGTACAATTTCAGTTCTTTAAAATGGTAACTTTTATAATCAAGATTAAAAATACGAAGTTACACAAGTTAGTTTAATTATTCTTTAAATATTTACGGATGACTTTCGAACATTTTCTGATGTTTCTTAAAATTTATTGATATTTAACAATAGACAGTAATTTATGAAAAAGTTTGTGTCACTTTTAAACAAATAAGGAAAAAGTTTTTTCTAAAAAAAAGAAAAAAGCTAAATATTTTATACATTAAAAAAAACTATTTTATACAAATTCATGTTAAAATCAGTCATTTGATCTTGGTTCATTTTTTTTTTTTTTTTTTTTTTTTTACCTTACAACAAAATTTTACATTTTATTTTCTTTCTAAAAACAAAACAAAACAGAAAAAATCTGTTTTTTTTTCTTTTCTTTTCTTTTTTTTTTCTTTTTTTTTTTTAACTAGTAATGAGTATGAATTGTAAATGTCAACCATGCCAATACAAATTCTAAATAACAAATGCTTTATCATTGCAGAAGTAATAGATCTAAGTGAGCCCCCCCCCCCCCAAAAAAAAAAAATAATAATAATAAACAGCATAAAAATCACCATCGATTCTAATTTCCGACTGTCAAGACATCTGTGTTATGATTCAGTTTGAGTGAAATCACCAGCGGTGATTGCGTGTGGCGTGCCTGCTGTGTGCACGGGAAAATGAAATGGGGAATGGCGGAAATCACAAAAATGGTTAAACTAAAAACATTTTAAAAAATGATAGTTTTTAAGTAAAAAGTAAATGCTATATGAAAATCCAGCATATTACACTATAATTGAGCAGAAGGATACACTATATTTAATAATTAATTAGTAATGCAATGTCAGTAGCTCCGCCCACTAGTAAATATCATGCATGAGTGCTTTTTTATAGCCCCCCCCCCCTCCCGTCTGCCTGAAAACTTCAATGAATCATTATGCAATATTCTTATCACATTACTTATTATTATTATTTTTTTTAAATAATAACTGCAGAAAATATAAATTATATTACAGCTTCTCCTGCTAAGGTTTGATTTCTATAAAACTTATTTAGAAGCTGTCCCGCATGTATGATTTCTTATGAGCATGGGCGGATCTTAAATTGAATTCACTGCGGTGGCACGCAAAATTTGAAAATTTGAGTTTTCAATGGTCTAAAAAATACGAATCCCTCCTCCACCCCCCCCCACCCCCCCTCCACAGAAAGAATCTCCTCCCGGAAAAAAATGTCTGAATTCTTCATGAGCTATATCGCTAAAATATAAACAGAAGAAGTTGTCTCCTTTGAATGAGAATTATTATTTGAATGTTTTTATTCTTTTAATGTTAGTCTTTGTTTCTTTAATTTTCTTTTTAATTTTTTTTAATGCTGCATTGATTTTTTTTTATGTTTAACCAATAATTTTAACATAAATATTAACTTTAAAACGCAACATGAAAAAAAAAAAAAAAAAAAAAAAAGGAAAGGAAAGGAAAGAAAAGAAAGAAAGAATTATTAACGTCATTTGTATCGATCCATTTAATGGTTTTAAAAGGAAAGTTTGGTACAATGAAAAAAGAATGTTTGCATTATCTAGCTGACTGAAGGATGGAGGAGAGCGTGTGTATAAGAAGCGGGGAGAACTTCGAAATGAAAAATCTAAGAAAAGGGGCTAAAGAAAGAAGGTTGGGAATCGCTGTCTTAGTATTTAACGCCTGCTTCGGTATTTATATATAAGGTTTTGTTTAGATGCTTGTTTGGCTGTCCTTTTGCACTTTTCCATTAAACTTTTACATCTGCACCCTTTTGCAGTTTATTCACAAAAGGATGGTAGACAATAGAGAGAAGTAACGGAATTCAATTTTCGCCTTGCTTGTAACATAAAATGTATAATACGAACTTTAAAATGTTCAGGTTTACTTAAAAGGCGATTAAAATAATCAAACAGAGATGTTAATAGTTAATTTTATTTAAACATCTTAGTACTTTCAAGCCTTTAATCAGGCTCTTCCTCGGGGAATAGTTTATTTATTTGTACAAATGCATGCAGTAAAGCATCGTTTATACGACGATCACTTATACGACGTTTACACTTATACGACGTTTACATTTATACGACGTTTTAATATGGTCCCGACTCATTCCTATTCATTTTAATGTAAAAAATATATCGTTTATACGACGCCCAAAATCGTTTATACGTCGATTTTTCGATTTTGTATAGGTTTATTTGTGTTTATTTTTCTTGTATATTTCACGAACGAGCGGAAGTTGGCAGCTATGAATGACACCAAAGAGCGTGTTTAAATGCACTCCACATTATAAAAATGTGGGCTGGTGTTCGATTAGTCTGAAAAATCAGCTTACGTGTAACAGATTACACTATGAGGGGTCATTCTTTTTTCGGGGATGGTCAGCTTTCCCGACTTGTTTTAAGTTGCAAATAGACTATCCTTCTAACTGTTATCAGTACTGGCGACTTTTAGTTGGCCACGCGGGGTTTTTGAACTTTAATTTTAAATGGAAAGGAAATGATGTACTGTAAATGAGGAACCTTACGGTGAAACACAAATAAAGGTACACATATTTAAATTGCTTACTAATCCCCCCCCCTCCACCCGTTTTTAAGATTATTTGTTTATTTTGATTTGTTTAATTTAAAAATTTATGCAAATCATCACGTTAAACATTGAAATTAAGTGAAAACAAAATTAATTTTAGTTTTGGAAGTGAAAATCGATTGTACGTCGTTATCGATTATACGACGTTTTTCGGTAGTCCCTTCAGCGTCGTATAAACGATGCTCCACTGTATACAAATATATAAAATATATAAAATGATCAACTGCACAGATAATAAATGATGTTAGAATTATAATTATTTCAAATTTTTATTAGTAAAACCGTATATTATCTCTTTGAATAAAATAATTTGTTTTACTTTCTTCTTTCGAAATAAGAAATTATTGTAATCGTGATATGTTTATTACGAAATGCCTGTTTTTCCGTGTGTCCATGTCGTACTTGTATCCTCGAAAGGTACATTAAATTTTACATAGAATTGAACCAAGTTGTTGGCTATGACCAGCAGGTTCTCCGTGAATTAGGAAATTTTATGCCCGAAAGCAGCTCTGCAATAACGCTTTTTGACTATTTTTTTTATTGTTGTACTATTAAAAAGTGTTCGAAGTCTATGCATAGAATTCATCCTAAATCATGTGTATCATTTCAACAAGTAGCCCAGTCATTTTAGTAAAAATAGGGGAAAAAATTAGAACAAAGCTGGATTTTTGCATAGGTGCTAGTTTGGTTATGTAGTTAAACATACTAAAAGTCCCCATCGATCCGATGTGAGCTTTCGCCACCAGGGGGCGATAAAGAGCTTGAAAATCAGTTTTTTGTGAATATCTCACGAACAATAGCATTTAGAGAAGAAAGTTGAATTACAAAGTTTTAGATAATTTAATTTCCTATAAAAAGTGTCATTAACATTTGTTTGTCACATTAACCCTTCCCTGTCAAAAATATAAAAACGTGATATGATGTACATTTATGCTTATTTCTACACCACCCTTGAGGTTAGTGCGCAAACACTTAGTGCGTTTTTTTTTTTTTTTTTTTTTTTTTTTTTTTTTTTTTTTTATTGTGGTTTCCCCCATAGGCATATTACAGTTATAGTGACTGGCTTAATCCAATTTCAGTCGTTTAACTGCTTTAGTAGTTCTTTGCACAGCTTCAATTTCTACACTCGATTCAGATTCGTAATTATCTGTATTTATTTCTTTCGTTGTTGTGCTGCTTTCAGTGTTTTTTGTTTGCCTTTCGATATCATCACTGAATACAGAAGTAGCGCTTCCCTCCTCCCTTGCAGTGGGCAGGATACTGTCAATATTTTCCTCGTCTTCAAATTCAATTTTACATGCATTATGAAATGAAACTCCGCAGCAATTTATGAAATATCAGAACATTTCAATCCAATTTTTCGGCATCCATATGCTTTTCCACATCCTTTGGAGCAAGTATAAAAAATAGATTCAATAATATCTTTTGATGCGGGCAGTAAGGTAGCAAGAATTGGAAACAAATTAGTTGCATTTTGCCAGCCCCAGTTCTCAGGAAGTAGTTTATTGCTCAATCAGTATTGTATTTGATGATAAATACGTAAACTGTACAATCTAGCTGCATTTTCAATAGGCGGCAACAATAAAAGGTTTTTTTTTTTTTTTTTTTTTTTTTTTTTACCAACAACAACTCTTTTCTTAAAACATTACATAACGGTACTTGTTCAGAGAAATTTCTGCTTTACTACCGTATAAAGCAAGAAAAATAGTTTTTCCAGCCTCGGAAACTTCAAATTAAGATACTTGATCACTTTTAAAAATGCTGGCAGCTTGTATGTTTTGATCTTCTTCCTTCTTCAAAAATTTTGCTAACGACATTTTACCTTTCCCAAACATTGCTGATGTCGAATCACAATCTGAAAAAGCGTGAAGGAACAATAAATATATGATCTTTCAGAACAGCATCATTGTTAAGACTGTGCGATGAATACAGGGTGGTTACAATTGGTCCTCTTCCAGACTTAATAAAAAATATCTCTATCTCTGGAGGTGCTAAAGCTGTCAAAAATACGAGCAAGTCAACTTCATCGCAGACAACAGCAGTAAGCGCACCAGACATTGCTACTTCAATAGCTGTGTTAACAATTAGTGTGTCTGCATCATCTTCTGCTTGTTTCGCTTCGAAACCATTCTCCATAAATTTCTCCAAAAACATAGATATGAGACGTGTCTTATTTTAATGGTTAGATTAAAAAAAATTCGTTTTCGCTACACTTTAGAGCTTTCTTTTTTTCTTTCTGTAAAAAATCTTCGTCTAATGTATCAGAAATAACAAACATTTTCCCTTAAATTCAAACAACGGACTGTCATTTCTCAAATTTTCCTTCAATGGATGATTAATTTGTGCGGATGTTGATCGTTTTTATGCAATAGATTTATTATATGATTTAATAGAATTCTTTCGTGAATAATTTTTCTTACTCTTTGAATGAACTGTAAATTCATTATTGTTTTTAGCCATTTCTTCGAATATTTTCCACTTATGATCATATCTTTCCGAACTTGCTGTCACAAGCGACTTCAGGCCCTTTTTTTTTCTATTTTTACAAAATCTTTCGAAACCCAGTCCTCATCTCATGCAAGATAAACTATTTTGTCAATCTCCATTTTTCGCTCAGAATCAGCAATTAAGAAAGAGTAATTTTAAACTACCATAACTAATTAAAAACTTTCTACAACATGCTTTGAAAATAAAATTATTCCCTTCCTAAAATCTTAAAAAGAATAAATACTTCGTTCAATAAATTAGGGTCATTTCATACTAGCGAAATGAGCACCAAATAAAAATAAAATATTGGAAAGTACTTGCACGTGGTACATTTCGACAAATGCAAAGAGAGATAGGGTATTGGACAATGACTGTTCGTCACCTGAGAATAATAAAGTTCTAACTGTGTTTTTGAAAATATTGACTTTTCTATATAGAAAGACTCTATTTGTATCTATGAAGGCATTTTTGCATCAAAATGAAGTTATGTATAATTTACATATAATCTTACAATTATATTACGATATTATTTTAATGTAGTAATCGGGTGTATTCGAAAAAACGCTTTTCCACCTTCAACAGCTCGAAACAATTTCAGATATATTTTTAAAAGTAGAAACATGAAACTTGCTCAGGTGATTTTTGAAGTGACGTATAAGGTGCCTTGTGATGTCTTTTTGTGCTCAATTCATTAGAATTTGATTTATAAACAATTACCTTCTCCGTATGGCCCTTTTTTTCGGACACAGATCTCCAGCTTCGAGAAAATCAGTCCAAAATGTTACTTTTGGTTGCTTTTCTTTGCAATATTTTCTGCATTTATCAAAGAATTGACAATTACGGCACCTTGTGTGCTTTCTAAATAAGACAATTTGATGCGTTTGAGAGCAAAGATGAATTTAAAAATAAATCCGAAAGTAAGCAGTTTGAATCGAAATACACCCTTAATCCAGAAATGCTTTCATAGATACAAATAGAACATTTCTATATCGATAATCGATTTTTTCAAAAACACAGATAGAACCTTATTATTCTCAAGTGACGTATTGCACAAGCACGCGAAAACGCCATACAAACATTGGGGGAGAGATGAGGGGGGGGGAGGGGAATCAAAAGTTGTTTAGTATTTGTTCTGCCTCTTCGCCGCGTTATGATTGTGCTTGCACAATCTTTTTCAATAATGTTTACTTTATCTTGATTTTTGGCAGGGAAGGGTTGGTGTGAGAAAAAAATGTTACGGACACTTTTTGTAGGAAATTAAATTATCTACATCTTTGTAATTGAACTTTTTTGTCTAGACGCCATTGTTCGTGAGATATTCACAGAAAACCGATTTTCAAGCTCTTTAGCGCCCCCTGAAGGCGAAAGCTCACATCGGATCGATGGGGACTTTTAGTATGTTAAACTACATACCCTAACTAGCCCCTATGCAAAACTCCAGCTTTGTTCTAATTTTTTCCGCTATGTGCAAAAAAAGATGCTAAAATGACTGGACTAAAGGTCCTGTTAGGTATATTTCGCATGAAATACTACCTATTGTGAACTCTACTGTTTTGGAATTTCTGAAAAAAGTTTTGCAGTTCTAATAGAAAATATAGAATATTTTCTTTATTTATACAAATACATATATTGAAATACATATACAAAAACATACACAAATATTCTCTGAGGAAGAGCCTGATTAAAGGCTTGAAGTACTAAGATGTTTAAATAAAATTAACTATTTGATCATTTTACTCGGGTTTTAAGTAAACCTGAATATCTTAAATTTCGTATTATACATTTTGGATGGTAAAGATTATTCAATGCAAAAGAGATAAGATTAAGTAGAACTTAAAGGAAGTTTTTTGCGCCTGTAGGACGTCTGTTAGTTTCTTTCAAGCCATTAAGAGGCTATTTCAGTCAAGGGAAAAGACCTATTCTTTAATGCTAATCCCATGAAAGAAATTTATAAAGATGTCCCAATTGCATTTCAATATTTTTAAATGATTTCTTTTTGCATTGGATCGCTAAAATCGATCTGTACAAAGGCTGCTTTTTTTTCTTTTTGAATATGTTTATAGATATTTTTAAGGGAACACTTTCATTTTCGGAACTGGTTTCGAAAGCGCGAGCATCCTCAAAAAAAAAAATCTGCAATGAGAATCGAAAATATAAAAAATGGCATTTATTTTAGAACGTTACCGTCTTAGTTTTTTTTTTTTTTTTTTTTTTTTTTTTCCTAAATTTTGAACGCAATTTGGATAATCAGAGTTCGGATAATTCGAGTTTACTGCATTTTCTGAGAACTTTTTATTACTAATACAAATTTGTTAGCGTATTATTTTGTTTCAATGTTTTCGAATGTCTTTCTTTTATGATTGTAATAGGCGACTATATGTCTTTCTGAAGTTTAGCTGCTATTTCTTTTAAACAGTATGCCAGTTTGGCAAATTTTATTCCAAATTTTCAAATTTCTACCGGAAATTCCTAGAGAAGAGTTGTGCGGTCGCTAAATGTCTGTTATTGAATAAAATATTAAATCATTTACTTCATTTCTGCTATGAGCAGTAAATTTATGAATAAAATTGGTGGCCAAATCGGCAATTCTACCTGAAATCGCAAATTAATTATCCTTGAAAATGTTACGTAAAATTGTTTTTAGTTCTGTTATAGCTATACTAATAAGAGAAAAGGGTACTTCTAGGTTATCCCGTCGATCAAAAAGCAATCGCCAAAAAATAAGATTAAGTGCCAATAATGGAGAATCGTGAATGTAACATTCAATGATATTAAAAACGATACATGTATTTAAAACATCATTAAGTGATTTTTATTTATATTTTTACCAATATTCTACTAATTATTTGTTTTTTTATTATTTAAAAGGAAAAATATGTCGATATGTATAATTTGGCTAATAGTTTGGCGATTTGTATAATTTGGCGAAAATGCTCGACATGATAACCTAGAAGTACCGAGAAAAGTGTTTGGTTTAAGTCTGTCCGCAATGACTAGGAAAATCTGCCGAACATGTGATGCAAGCTGAAGTAATAAAAGAATATGTCATTTCCTTAACTGAAACTTTCTTATATTTTTAGATATCATAAAGCAATTAGAAAAAAAAGTTTAGCTGTGATAAATTTATAAAAAAAAAAATACCTTAAAATTGTCACATATACAATAAGTCATATATAAATCATAATGAATTAAATAGGAATTTAATGTGTATTATTGTGTTTACAGTCGTTTAGGGCAACTTTGATCCGCATTTTCTCCATTTTCTGAAATCAAATAATTTTTTCTCTAACATTGCTGCAACTAGTATCATAAAAGGAAAGAAATGGTTCTAAATTATTATATATTGTCAGAAATTAAGGAATAATAATGTTATAAACAATAAAAAAAAATTATTTTTAACCTTGTCAAAGTTATCCAGTCATGTACTGTAACTTTACACCATGTCATTAACACCATACAAAAAATTATTTAAAAACGTATTATAGTTGAAAAAAACCTTCGAACCAAAAATTTTCTTTCAGTTATTTAAAAAACCATACTTTACATTCACCAATATCACAAGATTTGTGTAATTTACGATATTAGAAGACACATTATGCTTAAAAAGAGTGGAAGAAAAAAAGCATGAGCATTTTTAACAAAAAAAAAGAGAACTTTTTATTGTTGATATAAAACATAAAAATCCTGTAAAAAACAATTTTCAATGTTTTAACTCAATAATACATTTATAGTTACAGTAGCACACATTAGTACTAATATTGATCAAACAACAATAAAAAATGTCAAATGCATAGGTTGTCCAATATGAATAGCTCCGCCCCAAAGAACGTCTTTAAATGAATTTTATGCATTTTACAAATATTTTCGAAATGTGAAGTACGTGCACAGATGAGGAATTTTCGACAAGAAAATGGAAAATATTCTTATGATTATATGATATAAACTTTATTTTTGTAATTTTTACTAATGAAAATTTCAGCCAGCTTTTATCATAAGAAAATTAAAAAAAAAAAAAATTGCTAGCTATGCATTTTTGGTACCTATACAACCTCAGTTAATGGCACTAAAATAGTTTTAAAAAATCGGCTTTCACACATATATATATATAATGTATATATACAGTAGATTCCCTCAAATCTGCACAGCTTGGGATCAGAGGTTTTGCGGATTTTAAAATTTTGCAGATTTCTGGTCATTGCTTTGTTTACATTTTTTAAAAAGTAATTTGAATGTAATTAATAATGAAATCAAAAATATAATGAATGCTTAAAGTATGCTAAAATATTAAAATAAGTAATAAACTAAAATAATAAAAATTTAGATAGTTTTTAAAATGATAAAAATACTAAAAGCAAAGGTCAAATTAATAATCAATAATGTACAATTAAATATTCATTATAAAGATGAAATGTGTTTTTCTTAAATTATTCCATGAAACTTGCCTCATAAAAGTACATTACTAATTCACATCAAGATCATAAAATAATGAAGATTTAGCCAGTCTTAATAACTAAAAAAGCTTGATTAATACATAAATATATTTGGTAAGATTGTGATTACCAATGATATCAGCAATATCTTTTTTTTTTTTTTTTTTTTTTTTTTTTTCAAAAATAAATTATTCTTTCTTCATGAAAAAACATGAATTCAAGAACCTTAACAAAAATTACAAATTAAAAAATATATGGAATTGATATAAAACTGAAAAAGTCAAATTTTGCACCAACATCTGAACTGAATGGTTCATTGTTTACATCCATAAAATATGTGCGGATTTTAGAGAGTTGTGAATTTTAGGAGTGCGGATTCGAGGGAGTCTAGTGTATATATATATACATAATAAAATATCAATATTTATAAGATGATAAAAAAGGCAATACATTGTTAGATAGGTAACCAAATTGGGGGGGGGGGGATAAGAAAATTTTATCGAAAAGCATTTTTTTAGTGGCTACCCACATATGCTCTCTTTTAGCTCCATATACATCAGTTAAATACATGCATATACAGTTTTAATTACATTTTTAGTCTGCATATAATTAATTAGTACCTAAAGTCAGTAAACAATAAACCTATGCCTAACTTTGAGTCGGCTCAAAGTTATACTGAAAAAAAGGTAAATGGTAGTTTTGATTTTATTTTATATTTCTTTAGTTACTAGTAAACATATATTCTCAAAGTACTATTAGCACATTTACAGCATTTAGATAAAAATATGTATGATAAATGAGTATTTTGCAACTTACTATAAAAATTTAATTTCATTACAACAAATTCAAAGCTACATCCAAAATTAACTCATGATGCAGACACAATTGTTGCAATCAATTGTGTTTAATATTGCTAATTTATTATTTAAAATACAGAGTAAAAAACACAGTTTAGAAATTTGCTAACAGAGTTCAGCACGATTATAATGATTCTTAAAGCCAAAAATGTTTAAAATTAGGACGCCCCTTGGGCAAAGTTACTATCAACGGATCAAAGTTACCTTGAATGATGGTGTTAAAAGAAAGAGCTTGCATTAAAAACTTATTCAATAAACGAGATAGGATATTGTTGTTTATAGGACAAATAAGTGCACTTATTCAAACTTAAAATCCAATACTAAAGTATATTCTACTCACACCACTAATATTATATAGTCATGTATTAATAAATATAAATGTGATAACCAGCAGGTAGTCTCTTCGGCAACTAACTCATTAAACCAACGAGTGAGCGCCACCTCGTGGCATTAAGTTCTCCTCGTAATTATTAAAACTAGAAATAAACATTTGTGCAGATGAGCCACTATGTGAAAACTTCGAAGCACCGAAACCCTCAAATGACACTGCCGAGCAGTGTTGCCAGATTGTCGAAAGACTTTTTCCCCAAAATTTCCCCAAATCAGGCCTTTTTTCAGAAAAAGTCCCCAACGCAATTTGTGCTCAAAAAGGCAAGTTTTCAATTTTCCGTTATAAAATTTTTTTAACAAAGTTAAAGTCATTTTTTTCCCCAAATCAAGCATTTTTTCAAAAAAATTCCCCATTTACAAGACCAAGAAGAAAAAAAAAAAAAAAGGTTCAGCATTTAAACTTAACAAAATTCTGCATGTATATTCAAAGCTAATTGACCAGAACAAGAAATACATTTTACAACGACATAAGCTCGTTTTACACATTTTTTTAAATTGTTGCGAGACGATGATGCTGGCCTATCTTTACATTAGCCCAATCTACGCTCAATCTTTTATACCAATAACTTTTTCAAGGTTTTGACCATCTCTAGTTGAGGTTTAAATGAATCAAATATGATGTTAACATTAGGTACATTTACCTGACTTAGCTATAAAACATGATTTTCAATTTTTGTCATTCCTTCTGAAGCATTTATCTAATGTAAAGCATCTATGTTGTATTAATCGCTGTGATTTCGTCAATAATAAAAGAAATATAGCTGTTTTTAATATTTTCAAAAAGCGCATCAAATGAACATTTCGGACACGTCCTGAAGATTTAGTGATGTAAAGGTCTAAGTCGTTTAAGACCGCAGAGTTTTCATTCAAGTTTCTTATAAAAAGTTCTAGAAGAGCTGCTGCAATAGTATGCTATTGGAGGTCTTGCAATTGCAAATATCTCTATTGGCATTCCACGAAACACAAACTACACAAGCATTAACCAACAACAAAAAAAAAGTTATAAAATTGTTTTTATTTTTGCTGTATAAATCTATACTATTAAATGAAATGTATACCTGTGCTTGTGTGTCCGATCGCGATGACAGGAAAGTCTATCTCACTAACTTATCTGAAAATTCAGGTGGAGGATAGTCTAAGGCAGATCGTGATGAATCAGTAGTACGTGTAAACGGTAAGAAAGACCATGAAAAATAATGATTTATATCTATTATTTCTGTATTTTATTTTCATTTTTCAAATTAAAATCGAATTTGAGACAGATGCAGTAACTGGAAAACGTCTGAAAGTAAAAACTGAAATTGGGAAAACAATTCCCCAAGTTTTTCCCCAAAAATGTTCATTGTCCCCAAACATGTCCCCAAGAATTACTTGTCCCCAAAAAATTCCCCTGGAGGTTTAAAATTCCCCAAATTGGGGACAAAATCCCCAATCTGGCAACACTGCTGCCGAGTATCTTGGGTGAGGGAGTGGGGATTGCATGTTTTCCTTAGTGCGAAAAAAATATTTTACTTTTTGTAACATTAAAAAAATTACTGATAATGTAAATAAATGATATATATAATAAATAATATAAAATATAATAATATAATATAAATAAAATAATATAATATAATATAATAATAATATAATATAATATAATATAAATAATATATGTAAAAAAATGATATTGAATTAAATAGTTGTTTTCATAAGAAAAAAAATACTACTTAAGTACATAGTTCTTTTTTTTCCACACTATTATTAGAGGTTAATTTTTTAAAGTACCATTTAATGCATTCAATGTACTACTTAATTTTTAGAGTTATTTTTAACGATTTTCACTATTGTAGTAAATCTATCTTGTTTTTCTAATTATATATACCTTGACCTGTAATATTCGGAAAAGGAATTAACCAATTTATATATATCATGAGTTTATTATTAACTACTTTTTTATTATTATTATTCAATGATATGTACTGTATTAGCAAAATGATCGTAAAGTGCAGTTGCACACAGTATATCTTCTGTTTGTGAGAAGGGGGGATGGGTATCTGCAATTTGTATTACACAGAAAAGCATTATTATACTTTAATTTTATTTTAACTTATTATTTTTTTTAAAAGATTGTCAGATCAATTTTAGAAAAGTAAATTAACAAAGATGATGATTAAAGGTTTTTAAAAAATATTTTGTGAAAGTGAAATAAGAATGTAAAAAAACATTTTAAAAACCTAAACTGCAGGTTTTCTGATGAATATAGTGATTCATTTTTATTCTTAAATACATGAAACAATTTTATGCAAATTTTATAAGAGAGAAAGACAGAAAGACAGAGAGAGATAGAGAGAAAAGGACATTTAATTGTTAAGAAAATAAATAAAATAAAAATAATAGAAACAACTTATTAAAATAATTCATTATTATTATTCGTAAATACTTTTTATTTATTTTATTTTTGAAATTTATGCAAGAGCAATTAAGGCTGTTTTAAAATCCAAATTGATCACTTTTATAAAAACAGTAGTTCTAGAATAACATACAATACTTGTCTTTGAAATAGTAGTTGTAGAATGTTGTAAAGTAAAATAATTAATTATTACTATTCGTAATTATTTTTATTTGTGTTATATTTTAAATTTATGTAGGCAAGGGCAATTGGGGCTGTTTTTAAACCTAAAATACTCACTTTCTGAGATACACGGAATCATTTTTGTTTTTAAATGCATGAAACAACTTCATATTTTCGCATTTACAAATATTTCCAGGAATGTGTTACAAAATTTTGTACTGTTGAATGGAGTATATATGTAGAATGATTTTGAGTTATTAATACAACAGTATTCTTTAAATTTTAGACATTCATTAATTAGAAGTCCGAAACTAAGGTTTCGTCTAGATATGTTATTATTAAAAAAAAATAATAATAATCAATTTAAAAAAAAATGTCATTTGAAAAAAAAAATGACGCAAGGAAAAAAAATATATTTATTAATGCTCAGACAAAAATATATTGCAATTATAATATTTAATATTTTTCAGAGCAAACATTAAATTACAAACTAAAATAAATCATATAAACACATAAGATTTTACGCTGACAAAATGCAGGTATATTTAAATAACTCATAAAATATTCTATAAATTATATGAAAGAGCCCAAGTGGCATAATTAAAATGTTAGAAATAACTGATTTGTAACCACCAAAATACTTTACATATTTTTTTTTAAGTATTGAAAAGAAAGTCGTTCATATAATAACGAATTTCTGAATTTCGTAACTAAAAATTTAAAAAAAAAATATTTCTTCTAATGTCAAATGGCATCTAAACATTTATTTAAATTATTTGAGATAAATTTATTTGTAGTTATAAAATAAAACTATTAAACATATCTTCTAATACATTGAATGTTTATCTCCTTGCGTATTAGCTTAAAAAACCACAAAGGAAATAATAATAAAATTTTTTAAAAGATGTCTTTTTATACAGGTATGAATAATTTGAATTGTTACTGAGAAAAAAAATCATAAGCTGAAATCAAGTAATACTTTAGACGAGAAATCGGGAAAAATTACTACAGGCAATAAACAATGCCAATACATCAGAAAATTTTACTTAACACGTTGAGTGCCACGTCACTCACCGGTGACTGACGCTGAACTATCCGTTTATTCAGCGTCATTCACCATTGACAGTTGTTGTTGTTGTTGTATTCATGTCGGCCGATTATCAACGCTATGGGATATAGGCCCTATGGGGTGGGATGCCCTCCGTGGGGTTCTTTCTAAGGGAACCTAACCCGTATTTACGCAAGGCTCGAAGAAAACCACGGAAAACTCCGAACGGTTAGGCCGACTGTCGCGATTGGGTTCGAACCCAGCACCTACCGTCTACCAGTTTGGAGGTCAGAACCTCGCGGCCACTGGTGGGGCCCACCATTGACAGACAGTTAAAAATATGATATAAAGCTAAAATTGTTTTAAGTTATCATGGAAAAAATATTTAAAATTTACTTAACATTTATTTAATACAAGATTATACTTTCTTAATAGTTATTTAAATCATTATATATATATATATATATATATATATATTTCAGTTTCAGTGTCAGTCACCGTGGAACTCATCGTGTTAAATACAGATTGAAAAGATAATAATAAAACGAGAAATTTTCCCTTGATGAATTAATCTCTTGATAATTTTTTCTTGAAATTAAACTAAATCAAATTTCGAGAAAATAATCCACAGAATGTGAACCACGAGGTTCGCTAAACGACAGTTTGCTGAGAACTAATATTAGGGCGGGGAGATAGATAGTTACAAGGTGGTCATTCGAGTAATAATCTTTAGTTACATCAAAGCGGTTCGGATTCCCTAACTGTTAGGCCTGCTGAAAAATTGAAACGATAATGCAGTAACAAAAACTCATTTATCTCCGTACGGTAAATTTAAGTTTCATCCATCATAGCTCCACCCATATCCAAATCGATATTTTAATGCACACGCCCATTCACACATACTGAACGGTCCTCGAGTGCGACAAATATTTTAGAAGGAACTTGTATTCGAATTTTTTAACTAATTGAATGTATGGTACAAATGAAATGCCTCTTGTATAAGTTATTCTTATTAAAATTAGTCAATATTGTTAAAATAACAAAGAGAGCTAAAGATGACTTCCTTAACCCTTTCCAGCACGGGCAAAATCTGTACTAAAATGAGAAATTATCGAGTGACACCGGAATTCACAAACGAATTTTTCCGTAAAGGTTTACCCTTTCTACCCCCCCCCCTGTTCAAATTTTACTCAATCTTGATAAAAAACATTTGACACGACACCAGAATTGTTATTTGAAACATTTTAATATATTTAATTGACTTAAATTTCTGATTCTGTTATTTAACATTCTTTATGAAAAAGTTCTGGTTCGAATCGTATAAAACAAATTACAGCTATGGGTCGATTCGACCCATTCAGGGTAGGAAGGTTAAATGTACGAAAATTTCGAAATAGTTTCCATACCTTCTGAAATACAATCTGTATTCGAGAGTAAGTTAGAGAATCTGTAAGTTGAAGGAATTGAGAAAGTTGATGGAACAATAAAAAAAAATTAAAAAAAACACTTAAACACTTGTCAATTTAAATTCAGAAATTTCATCAAAGAAAAGAGAAAAAACTTATTTTGCATTGCTGCTAGATTTTCAAAATTAACTGTCAATCAAAAAAAGGAAAAAGAAGTTGTTTCTTGTATTTATTTATAGCGAATTTATCAATCTTCCAATTTGACCTGTTGTTTCTGTTTACATTATTGAGCTTTCTGCTTGATTATGTACTCACAGAATTTCAATTTTGATATTTAATTATTCAAAAATTTTTAATAATTATTTGTATCAATGTGAAAAATTGTATTTTCTGTTATTACTATTATTACTCTTCACTAGATTTAAGAAAATA